>JAIUZE010010421.1:0-44705 GCA_022085475.1 Heliosperma pusillum
TTGAAAAGCGAGAAAGACGATAATTTGAATATCAATACGGATAGAGGAAGGTAAGGGAAGAATAATGAGACGAACTTACGTGAATTCTATCAAGTAACGAAGAAGTTACGATGATTCAAAGATCGATATTCAAAGAGGGAAAGTTTCTTAAGGAGGAAGATATTTTTTTTTGGTGTTTGAATGAGAAATTAGGTTAAGGGAAGGAGTTGTGTGAGTTATGAAGGAAAAAGTCAAAGACGGTTTCAAAGTCAAGAAAGTCAAACCCGACTCAAAAGTCAAGAAAAGTCAAACTCGCCTTAAGACGAGATTTTCATAAAATCTCGCAGAAATTCCAAATACGAACTCGGAAATTCTAAATTCGACTCGAAACATAAAAAGCTAATTTAAAACTTAAAATTGCTGAAAAAATTTCGTAAAATATTTCTACTAGAAAAATAGGGTACATTTCCGGGTTTTACAATCACCCCACCTTTTAAAAAGTTTCGCCCTCGAAACTTGAGATTAGCAAACAAAGGTATCAAGGACAAGAATCGGTTTTAAGAATTAACAAGAAAATTTTCACAAGGGTAAAACATTTATGAAATGATGTTCTTCTCGAAAATGGTTTAAGTAAATTTTTTCATAAGTGAGAAACTTTATTTACGAATCACAAGAGTGCCCGTCATGAACGAGAACTCTAGCTATCAAAAATTAAATCAATGCCGAAATAGTGAAATCAAAAATCAAAACAGGTGTTAGTAAGTGTCAGACTAGTCACCAGACGTCTCCAATAACAAGCCCAAACAGCCAACCCAACACAAACTCCAAATATAAAAGGGAAAGAAATCTACTTTCTCCAAAAGAGGGTACACAAACCATCTTTAAACTATTTTAAAAAGATTAAATTAGGATTACGATATGGAGATTTGAAAGTTTTCTCAAGAATAGAATCAAAATAAGAAGACATTACACAAACTTAGAGCGAACTCGAACATCAAAATCACAAATCGTGATACTAAGAGATACGTCCAAACAAGTAAAATGGACTAGAAAGGGGAAGGATTGAAAAGTAGCGGATTGAGTAAGGGTCAGATTGAGGGAAAAGAGAGGAATGAACAACATTACTATCTTCCATCTATGAAAAATTCAAATGTCGATCGCAACTCGACCTTTCTAACCGCACAAGTAAACTAGTCCTCAAGAGAGTACAAAAATATCTTCAACATTTTAAATCATCAGATTCCTACTAAAATATTTCATAACCATAAACTTCGAGTAACAACTTCCAATTATTCAAATTCAATTAGAATCTTCTAAGGTCCATCGGTATGGTAGACTCCACCACTAACAATACACATAGAAATTTCACTACGCACTCCAATCTTCTTAGTTCCATTAAAACTCTTACTAGAAACTATCAACAAAATATTTATCTATGCAAACCTGATCACTAACAACCACCAAGTAAAAGACTTACCATGAAATCCTTTAATCAAATTTACTTCAAACCCATTATCCTAAATTTACAAGGACTTTTTCATCCACAAAAGTCAAAACACAATTCCTCAAACAAAGAATGAGTACAAATTCCAAATCATACATATTGCCAAACACAAGGCGATACTTCAATTAATCAAATCATCTAACCCATCAAAACTCAAAATGTATCGGTCTTTGCTTAAGAAAATTTTCTTCGAGATTGGTCACCAAGTCCAAATTCCATAAAGTAAACATTATTGCTAGGGTCCAACATATAAGGGTAATAAACTCTCAAGTAATCTTTAAAGCAACCACTATAATCCTTAACAACAACAAAATATCATTACGATCTATTCGATCCTCAAGGTGATATTACAATATCAAGATTCAAAGTCTAAAATCATCAAGAGAGGTTCAACCTACTTATTCTTAATTCCTTATAGTCACTTAGACATGAATCCAGCTCCATAGGGTGGGTAAGTACCATACTTAGCGCATCATCAAAATACAACCACTAAACCTTACATTAGCGAAAGAGAAAACTACCTCACAAGAGATTATGGAAGACGGACATGATACTTATGAACACTAGGAGGCATCAAGCAAGAACTACGATCTGATGGAAAAGATGAAAGCGGAGAAGGAAAACGAAATTGATCTAAGGAAAAGAACCTACCAGTCACGATCTCCGGGTGAGCATTAGCTTCGGCTAGGCTGAGTACAAAGATGGATCCCTTAGCTTTGGCACCAGGTGCGGGATTCTGACGGTCGGGGCAATCACGAAAGCGGTGACCCGGCTTCTTGCAGAAAAAGCAAAACAGGGGCCTATCATAGCATCCAACTCCGGGATGAACGGGTCCCCTACAACCGTCACACATTCGTCCTTGAGCTTGAGGGAAAGCATTGGGCCTAGGAGCCGCATTTGAGATAGCTTGAGGGAGAAAAGGAGCACGTGATCTTGCATTGGAGTTTGAGGGAGCATTGAAACGCCTCTTGTTAGAATAGGCATTAGAAGAAGAAGGAGCGAGAGATCTTTTGTCATTGAAGTTTGACCTTGGATTGAAAGAGGGGGAAGGAGAGTGATTCTTCATCTTCGCTTCATCTCTAACGGCCTTCATTGAGTTCTCCGCCCAAAGGGCATCATCATACAACTCCCCGAAAGAAGTAGAGCTCCTCCTTACCTTACTTTGAAGAACGGCACTCAACTTGTTACGGTAGTAGAATGCACGGTCTTCATCATCACGAATAAGCCTCGGAGCGAAATGCGCAAGCTTATTAAACTCCGTAGTAAACTCTTGAGCGGATAGGTTGCCTTGCTTAAAGTCTATAAACTCCTTGAGCCTTTGCTGTTTAAGCTCTTTAGGATAAAATCTACCCTCCACAAGAGCTTTAAAGCAAGCCCAGTTAAAGTCCTCTTCAAGAGTTGCGGTGGCACTTGTAATAGCCCACCAGTTGTCGGCTTCCCTCACCAGAAAGTGCTTTGCGATCCTAACCTTGTCCTCTTCTCGGACTTGGTATAGATCAAACTGCTTCTCCATTTCACGGAACCAACCGGATAACTCTGTAGGGTCCGGTTCTCCACCATAAGGTACAATTTTACTCCTTGCAATTTGCCCCGCCACCCAAGCATAGCCACCCTGATGGTTATCCTCCCTTCTAGGGGGAACTTGGTTGGCATGAGCTAAAGCTGCATCTTGCTGATTTTTCAGCACTTGAGCAAGAGCTTCCATCATAACGTTCTCAGCTAATCGCGGTCTAACCATCTTCATAAGAAACACAAACAAATTAAGTTACTCCTATCAATTAGCATAAACACAAAGACTACCAATTAAAGTCCTTAACTTCTACCCAACTCTCTCATTTATTATTTCAAGGTCAAGTAGTTTAAGTTAGGGTTCACGTGTGTGCGTCGGGAGCGATCAAAGCTCTGATACCAACTGTGACAACCCTCGCGAATGCGGAAATATAAAACATACAAGCATGTGAAACCATATGCGGAAATACGGTATTTTAAAAACTTTTATACATGCAAGTTAAATAAAACGAGGAGTGTCAAAATATTACAACTAAATACGGAAGTGCAACAAAGAGACGGAGTCTCTTAAAATGTTAGCAAAGAACAAGTGTTTAGCAAAACTAGCTAAATCGTCTAGAGGTGAAACTTCCAGGGGCAACGCCCGCTAGCTCACACCCGAACCCCAAAATGTCATATCCAAAAAGCATCCAAGCAAGCAACCTGTTCATTCATGAAAAACATGAACGCCACAGTCAGTGGGGAGTAACTCCGGGTTCTCCCAGCCATATCACCTTTAACGTACATATAAGGAAATACAAAAGTAGAGCATGCATATATAGATATACATGTGAGTTACGATAAGAAAAATAGGCAATACAATATATAATGATAAGATCATGTGGAAATCAATTCCGAAACCATCATGTTATTCAAAGACTCGGGAAAGACACCCTTAGGCAACTAATACTCACTAGGGCTTACATCTCACCGTTAGCGGCATATACTTGATAAGATTGAGACTCGACAAACAAACCATACCAAGTCATTCAATGATCAATCATATAATCATTCATCCAACCATACCAATATATTGACGACATCTCTCACGGTAAATAAAACGCACTAGCATCGTGTACAATAGCAAGACAAGCCAATGGAAGTCCACAGGATAAGACGTTTCCCTGAACCGTATACGATAAGACGTTTCGTATACTCATGACCCAGACAAACAAGTTCACGGGATAAGACGTTTCCCGGAATCATGTACGATAAGACGTTTCGTACACACAAGACTCTAATCCTCTCGGTAGGACGACGATAATAATACGGTCCTAGTCTAAACCTGGCCAGACTCTCGGAATAGACGTGTTCCGATTCGACATGTGGTAAGACGTTCCACATCCAAGACTCGGTCAATCATAGACGCCGAGTACCCCCAATTCGGTAGATCAATTCACGAAAGAGGCGGAAAGAGATCTATAGTCAAAAGTCAAGCTAGTACGCTACATGCAATAACACCACCTCGCAAGTATACAACATTTGACGGCCGGGTCGATCAACGCATTGCGTTCACCTCCTAACAACGTCGTCATATCCCCACTAAACATGCATACAAGCATCAAGGATACACCCCATCGCTCCGACATTCCAGTCTAACGAGTATAAGGTGTAGCCGGGAAATGAGAGTTCAAAGCACATGATCATTAGTGCTCAATTCATAACATATGTAAAACCGACTCGAAAGAGGGATATATCGAAAACCGTCACGAAACATGTGATACAAGCGAATAGAATATCATATATCCAAAACATGAATATTATAAGTCGTTACGTAAAATTATACGATAAACGGATCATGCGAACTATTATAAATTACGAGTTTTAGAAATTATATGAAAAGAACACAGCCGTGTTCCAGGCCGGTCAGGAGGGAGGCGGCCGGTGGACCGGCTCAGAACACAGGGCAAAAACCAAAAATCATAGAAAACAGAGAAAAGAGGTCTGGGCCGGTCAGTGGACCGGCGGCCGGTCAGTGGACCGGCGGCCGGTCGACCGGCACAGAGCACCCTATACAAAAATTCCCAAAATTTCAATGATGTTACTGATGTGTTCCCAGCCGGGTTGCAGACCGGCGGCCGGTCGACCGGCCAGGAACCCCAGTTCATCCGTGAGCTTCCTTTGCATATTCAATCCATTTCAATTCTCAAAAATCAATTCCAATAATCATCAACAATCAATATACATCATTAACAATCATCATATAACAACATTCATTAATCATAGCATGATTTCTAAGCTTCTAATCGTATTCTAAATACGATTCCTAGCATATAAAGCATGTAAAACACGTAAATGATACCGAGTAACCCTTCACCGTTACCTTTAAGCGTCTCTACTAATCGTCAAGCTCCTCTTCTATAAGGAAATAGTCTTTGTCGGGATCTTGGAGGTCACCACCTACAAATAGATCGTAAAAAGATGAATAAAGTTCATCTTGAGAAAGACGGAAAGCTTGAAAAGCGAGAAAGACGATAATTTTAATATCAATACGGATAGAGGAAGGTAAGGGAAGAATAATGAGACGAACTTACGTGAATTCTATCAAGTAACGAAGAAGTTACGATGATTCAAAGATCGATATTCAAAGAGGGAAAGTTTCTTAAGGAGGAAGATATTTGTTTTTGGTGTTTGAATGAGAAATTAGGTTAAGGGAGGGAGTTGTGTGAGTTATGAAGGAAAAAGTCAAAGACGGTTTCAAAGTCAAGAAAGTCAAACCCGACTCAAAAGTCAAGAAAAGTCAAACTCGCCTTAAGACGGGATTTTCATAAAATCTCGCAGAAATTCCAAATACGAACTCGGAAATTCTAAATTCGACTCGAAACATAAAATCTTAATTAAAACATAAAATTACTGAAAAGATTTCGTAAAATATTTCTACTAGAAAAATAGGGTACATTTCCGGGTGTTACATTAATTATCTTATATAATTAAGTATTAATTTGATCATATAAGAATTATATGACTCAAATTAATAAATAATATACCCTCAACGTTTAAGGGATATTTTACCATTATATGAATATATAATGGGTTCCACAATGGCCAGTAAATTTATTTTACAACTCTCCTTGTAAATATAATTAACTAGTTACCTCTACCTCAACATATATACATAACCTCAACTTATTTAATGAATTAACGATTAATCACTAAAATAAATCTTATTTAATCGTATTAAAATAAGACGTAAAATTTTATCAATCAATTATCGTATAATTGAGCAATAAAATTAATTGGCTCGAGTTCTTAACTCAATATCCAATCATTAGCTCACATAACTAAACATATATCAAATATATGTAAGGGACTAATTAAACTGTATCAAATACAAATAATTAGTTTCTCTATTTTGGTCTCATCCTATAGGTGTGACCGAAAGGGATCAGTTGATCACCGTCGTCATACGACAATAACGTCTAACTCTAGTCAGCTGAGCGTTACCGATTTACCTTAATTAACTGACGTGGAATATCAAAATATACTAATCAAGCCACGTATATTCCAGATGAGTTTTATTATATAAATGCACTATTTTGGAGGACACTTACTCCAACAATCTCCCACTTGTCCAATACAAGTTGTGCATGTAGCAACACTATTGCGGAGGACTCCTACACCAACAATATCTCTCACTTGTCTCGACAAGTTATGTGCTACCGATTCTCTTGTCTCTTTTGTGTCACATCCTCCCACTCATCGCAAGATGTCTTTCAGGTCGCACTTGCGATTGAATGATTTATTTAGAGTGGTTTTCTCGATCTGGGATGGTAACTGTCTGACCGGAAAATCTGCCAAAGATCTCTTCCGAGCGTGGCCACGCATTTCCAGTCACTACTCCTCAAGTGGCCTCAAGATGTTATTGTGGGAAATATCGGTATACTTCCCTTTAAATTTTTCGGATTATAATGAAATTATAACTATATGAATTTCTAGTCATAAATGAAATTGCATAATATAAACAGGAGATTAAGAAATAACCTTCGGTCCTAGAAAAAGGCCTAAGAACAAATACCAAAGTAGGTATTCTCCTAATCGTTACACCCAAGATGGTTCAAGAAATGCCTTCGTCGTGCTAGAACGAATACCCAAAAATTACTTCTAATTTTGTGTGTATATTGATGATGAATATGGAGATGAATAAGAGAGTTCAAAATATGAATTTTTCCTCCTCTTTTTCACTTGTGTGTGCCGTGAGATGTCTAGCAAATTAGGTTTTATTTTTTTTCCTTTTATTCCTCCTTTGTGCCGTGAGGTTCAAGAGGAAAGCATTAGAAATAAAAACCCTAGTTTCCTTATTTATCTCAACCTCTATAAGGTAGTTAGCATAGATCATTTTAATATGTACATAATGTAATATGTATTCTAATTATTAGTAGTAATGGACCGTCACATAAACCGAGTAATACCGGACCAATACACTATAATAATATCGTGTAATACATATCCGCCAACTTAAATATAACAGTTTACATTTAGTTTAGACCAACATTATATACATTGATTAAATATAACATTTTATATTGAATCACCAGCTAACATTATTTAATCAGTATTAAATAATCGTATCATCATCACATTGACTAACGTTTTAGTCAAATACATCGACTAACCTTTTTGTCATTTAATAAGGCATCAATATGATTATTTTCTCAAATTATCACATCTCTCAAACACATCCTTTAGGTGTGACTTTTAGGGATCAGTTGATCACCGCCATCTGTATAACAATAACGTCAAAATTATCTAGCAAGCCAACCGTTATCGATAAACGTTAATCTACTGATTATAATACAAAGTATACCCTGTGAACCTTAGCTGTTATCACACTAACTGTGGAGGACACTAGCTCCAACAATCTCCCACTTGTCCTTACAATTGTATGTGCGATAACCGATTCTCATATCCTTAAATTTCTCCCACTCAATGTAAAACAATTTGCAAACTCCGCATTCACAAAAGTCGTATTTTACAAGTGATCAGTATCAAGAGTGGTTTTCCCGACTAGAGAGTAACTCAACTGATAAACGAATCATTATTCGAGCAAGGCCATGCATTTCAGTTACTACTCCTCAAGTGGCCCTGAGAAATAACAAAACCTGATAAAGGGTTGGATATTTTCCTCAACTCGAATCCTGCAGATGTAAGCACAGTATGAAATGACCCAGTAAAAATCTGCTTGGTCTCCTGTTACGGTCGACCGTGAGAAAGAAACCAAAGTCACCCAAAAACTGCCTTAATCTCAAGAGACAGTCGATAGTCACAAGAATCGACTCTAGGAACACTATGGACGTCCAATCCACGACCTGGCACCAAATGTTGTTAAACATTTAGGACTCCATAACGTCGTCACGAATTACAATGTCCTACGAGGTATCCTTATAACTCGTATTTGTGATCGATCAGTCAACAGTTTGACTTATGGCTCGTTGAACCCACCATCAATCGACTCAACAATATAATAGCCAGAGTTATCAGCTCATGTAGGCGATTACGGACCAAAACACATATAATGTTATTCAGTTCACTTTGTGGTGTTCAATGTTGTCCATACAATCCACATGAAAAACAAAATATGAAAACAATACGATGAAGTTATTATTAGTATATGAAAAAGATGTATCTAATTCATACAAACAGCTAATACAACTCAGGAACACGTTTGATTCCCATGGAAGTAACGTGCCCTACATGCTTATCATGTCTTAACGGTTTAGTGAGAGGATCTGCTATGTTATCATCCGTAGCAATCTTGTCTATCACTATCTCCTTTTGCTCCACGTAATCTCTGATCATGTGAGCCTTCCGAAGTACATGTCTAGATTTGTTGCTAGACTTAGGCTCCTTAGCCTGGAAGATGGCACCTCTATTATCACAATAGATGGTGATCAGGTCATTCGAACTAGGAACTGTGGCAAGTCCTTGTAAGAATTGACGCATCCTTATAGCTTCCTTTGCAACCTCTGAAGCGGCATAGTACTCGGACTCAGTCATAGAATCTGCTATAACACTCTGCTTGGAGTTTTTCCAGCTGACCGCAGCGCGATTAAGAGTAAATACGAATCCAGACTAAGATTTCGAGTCATCCCGATCCGTTTGGAAGCTAGCATCTGCGTAACCGGTTGCGCAAAGCTCAGTCTCTCCTCCATAAGTCAATATCCAATCCTTAGTCCTCCGTAGGTACTTAAGGATATTTTTAACAGCCATCCAGTGTGTTTCACCTGGATTGCCTTGGTACCGACTGGTCATAGTCAAAGCATATGCCTAGTCTGGACGTGTGCATATCATGGCATACATGATCGATCCTATAGCTGATGCATAAGGAATTCGACTCTTGCGCTGGACCTCTTCAGATGTCTTGGGTGCCTGAGCTTTACTTAAATGCATCCCAGACGTCATTGGAAGATACTCCTTCTTGGAGTTGGTCATGCTGAACCTTTCAAGAATCTTTTCTATATAAGACTCCTGATTGAGTGATAACATCCGTCGTGATCTATCTCTGTAGATACAGATTCCCAATATGCGCTGTGCCTCGCCCAGATCTTTCATCTGGAAATGGTTCTTTAACCATACCTTAACCGAAGATAAGAGAGGAATATCATTCCCTATCAAGAGTATGTCATCGACATACAATATCAAGAAAACGATTTTACTCCCACTCGACTTGACATATAAGCATGGTTCCTCAACCGATCGAGTGAAACCATTTGCTTTTATGACCTGGTCGAAACGATGATTCCAACTCCGAGAAGCTTGCTTAAGTCCATAAATGGAACGCTTAAGCTTGCACACTTTCTTAGGATTTTTATGGTCAATGAAACCTTCGGGTTGTACCATGTAAAGCGGCAATCGCTAAGATTATCCGAATGGAACGCAGCATGACTACGGGTGCAAAAATTTCATCATAGTGCAATCCTTGCACTTGAGTGAAACCTTTTGCCACTAGTCGTGCCTTATAGGTGTCTGGTTGTCCCCCTACGGAATGCTTTATCTTGTAAAGCCATTTGCACTGAAGAGGCCGAACCTTATCAAGCAAATCAACCAGATCCCATACGTCATTCTCATTCATAGAGTCCATCTCGGATTGCATGGCCTCAAGCCATAGCTTTGAGTCGGAACAGGTCATGGCTCCTTTATAGGTAGCGGGTTCGTTACTCTCTAGGAGCAAAACATCGTCTCTATCGTTCTGCTAGACCATACCAATGTATCTGTCTGGAGGTATGGAGACTCTTCCCGACCTTCTAGGTTACTCAGGAATATTAACCGCAGCAGAAGATGAAGGAACATCTTCCTCTATCGGTTGCTCGGTTGTTGGTTCTTGAATCTCCGACGATCAAAGGTTCTATCACTCGTCTCATTCTCGAGAAATTCTTTCTCTAGAAACTTCGCACTAGCCGCAACAAAAACACGTTGTTCGGTAGGCGAATAAAAGTAATGACCAAACATTCCTTTTGGATAACCAATAAAGTTTGTCTTGACCGATTGCGGGCCGAGCTTATCCTCGTGTCTCCACTTGACATAAGCCTCGCAGCCCCAAACCCGAATAAAGGACAAGTTAAGGACAGTTCCCTTCCACATTTCAAATGGAGTTTTGTCAACAGCTTTAGACGGACTTCGGTTAAGTATAAGAGCAGCTGACAAAAGAGCATAGCCCCACAATGAATCAGGCACTACTGTCTGACTCATCATGGATCGAACCATATCAAGTAATGTTCGATTTCTCCGTTCGGACACACCATTTAATTGAGGTGTTCCAGGTGGAGTTAACTATAGTACTACACCACAGTTTTTAAGGTGTTGATCAAACTCATTCGAAAGATATTCGCCACCACGATCTCAACGTAGTGCATTAATCTTTTTACCCAGCTGGTTTTCAACCTTATTCTTGTATTCCTTGAACTTATCAAAGGACTCACTTTTGTGCTTCATTAAGTAGACATATCCATATCTACTCAAATCGTCCGTGAAAGTGATAAAATATCTATAGCCATCTCTAGCGTTGATTGACATAGGTCCACACACATCAGTATGTATGCGTCCTAATAGGTCAGCAGCGCGCATTCCAACACCTTTGAAGGAAATTCGAGTCATTTTGCCTATGAGACATGATTCACACGTGCCAAATGATGCATAGTCAAATGGGGAGATAGTCCCATTGTCAATGAGCTTCTTCACGTGTTTTTCATTTATGTGTCCCATACGCCAATGTCATAGATAGGTTTGATCTTTGTCACCAACGTTTACCTTTTTATTACTCACATGCAATATATCTGTGGTTTGATCTAAAACATAAATCCCATTCATGGAAACTGCTTTACCATAAATCATTTCGTTAAAGGACAAAATACAGCTATTATCGTTTATTACAAATGAAAACCCGTCCTTATCGAGTACGGAAACAGAAATAATGGTTTTAGATAAACTGGGTACATAGTAACAGTTATTTAAAAATAACTCAAATCCACTCGGGAGTTGGATTACATATGTTCCCACTGAAATGGCAGCTACTCTTGCTCCATTCCCCACTCGCAGGTCCACATCACCCTTTTCGAGAGTTCTGATGTTTCTTAGGCCCTGCAAATGATTACACAGATGAGAACCACAACCAGTATCAAGTACCCTAGTTCCGAAACTTGCATGGTTAATCTCAATCATATGAATAAAAGAAGACATACTAACAGGAGTGACGCGGCCTGCTTTTACGTCTTCAGCATACACGGGACAGTTCCGCCTCCAATGCCCAGTCTTGTGGCAATGGTGGCACTCCATGTTTTCTTTGCTTTTTGTCTTGCCTTGTGAGCTACTGCTAGTCTCACCAGGCCCACTCTTGCCCTTTCCTGGCTTCTTGAACTTCGGCTTCCCTACAGCTAGGTCGGCCTGAGCCTTACCCTTACCCTTACCCTTGTTTGCAATCATGAGAACGTCCTGCTTCAGGCTCCCACTCAATTTCAGATCCTTCTCAGTCTGTATAAGAAGTGAGTGTAGCTGATGAGGATTTCTCTTCAAATCATTCATATAGTAATTTGCCCTGAATTGGGCAAAACCATCATGAAGTGAATGAAGCGTGCGGTCAATGACCACGCTCTCTTTGATTTTGCAATCAAGTGCCTCCACTTTTTCGAGAATGTGTGGGCTAACCGGTTGGCCCTTCTGGAGTTTCGCTTCAAAGAAGCGAGTGGTAAGCTCATACATAACGATTTGCGGTTCTTTTGAGAACTCGTTAGTGAGCGTGGTGAAAATCTTGTTTGCACATTGGGCAATGAATCGTCTTTGCAAATTGGATTCCATTGAAAAGATGAGTACGTTCTTTATCGCACCCGCCTCCATTACGAAATCACTATAAGCAAGTGATTCATTTGCTCCTGCATTGGAGCCTGGGTTAGGCGGTAGTGGCTCAGTCAAGTACTTGATCTTATCGTCAGCTATGGCAGCATTCCGTAATGAAGCCTCCCAGTCCGAAAAGTTGGACCCGTTATTCTTCAGTCGCGTGTACTGATTCATATTGTCCATGAACATCTTAAGCCAGGATTCACGTGCGAGCGTGGCACTTGGCATAGGAGCATCAGCATGTCCAGCCATTTGTTATAACAGTTTTATCGATATAAATGAATGCTACACTGCGAAAAAGGAGATAAAACATAATAAGCATTTTCATCGTTCTAATTAAGTCTAATGCAAAACCGATTAATGCGAAGACTCTTGCATTTACACAAATGACCTCCCTCAAGAATTATATAAATGATCCCAAGACTCAATTTCTGTAAATTGAGAAGCCAATTTCTTGGCTAATTCTACTTTTAGAATTCCTGGTCGATAAATTTCTGTAAATTCTATCTTTAGTCCATCATAATCACGAGATATTACTCGGACAATAATGTTGAGTTAAAATAGGTCAACACATACTACTTACCCAACTTAGAAGGTGTCATATGGAGAGAAAGGTCTTATATGCCTACCGACGAAGAAGGGAGTCATAGCAGTTTTCCCTATAAACACTAATCTCAATTTTGGGTTTTAGAGGAAGGTCCATCAGCTTTAATTTTATTCATTTAAGTGAACGAATGATCTAGCATTTAGAGAATGAATAATTTAAGATGATAGCTTTTTAGGATTTAGAGTGACATCTGGATGTCCATGATAATTAACATACAATCTATATGAGTCAATTTTCATGCAATTAAGTTGTAGTAGGTGGTTTGGTTTAGGCGGAATATGATGCACTAACTATCATGCAAAAGAAAAACAATAAGAACGGAAAAATGAAAAACAAAGTACAAAGTCGTCCTAGTGTGGCCTATCCTATTAAAATAGAACAAAAATTACACTTTGGAATCCATCCTTATGGACCCTAGAAGCTTGACTTGATGTTCCATCTTTGGCCTTCTCAAAAATACAATTTTTAAAAATTACAAAATAAAAACCTATTTACATTCTAATTTAAAAATTATAATTAAAGATTACAAAGGGGAGATTCGAGATCTCAAAATACATTAAAGACCATGTTACCATCATTACGATAACACAATCTACTAAGGCCACACTAAGCAATACAAATTACAACCTCTTGTAAAAATACCAAAATAATTCATTCATCCATTCATTCATTCATTCAACCAAATAAAATGCATCAACAAAATAAATTAAACAAACGAGACATAATTCATTAATTATGATGATTAATTTATCCAAACCACCTTTAAAATGATCAAAATTATGTGACAATTCCTTAATTGCACACAACAATTTTAATCAACCATAATCCAATTTAATTCATATATATCGGGTATAACATAAATTAAATTCACAATTATTTTAAACCTTTTTAAAATAATAGGGTATCTATTATTGTGAACTTTTTCACAACAATAATCAACAATCATTATCTTTATAATGCTATAAACAAAAAAAAAAAAAAAAAAAAAAATTCCGTTGTTCACGGATGAACAGTACCCGTGAACAGCAGCAGGTACAAATTTTTTTTTTTTTATTGTTCTCGGTTTTAAAAAAAAAAAAATACAAATCTTTTAATTTGATCATGCTAATAAAACTAGATCGGTACAAACATTCAACATCTAATCATTATTAAACATTGATACAAACTAAATGATTCAAATTAACCTTTTAAAATGAATATCTAAATCAGGATTAATCAATTATCAAAATACTCAACTAATCATAATTGTTTTGTAAATTCATATCGAAAGTTTAGCACAATGAATGTTCTTTAACATCCAAAACAAATTCCTTTTACATTTCAATTTAATCCTCATTAAATCAAAATATCAACTAATTCATTATATTATTATCTTAACATATTAAAACAACAACATATATGAATCAAAAAGGAAAAACAAGGCAAAAAAAAATTTTCTTCACGACTGAAACAGTGCCGTGAACAGTACCAATTTTTTTTTTTTCCTTTTCTGGCCGTGAACAGTACCATAAAAAAAACAAACCCTAATTTTTTTTCTTCTTTCAGCCGAAACAAAAACAAAACAAAAATTTCTAATCTTATATTTCATCAAATATGAAAACATATAAAATAATTTCATAGCCAATTGCTCTGATACCACTTGTGGGAAATATCGTTATACTTCCCTTTAAAATTTTCGGATTATAATGAAATTATAACTATATGAATTTCTAGTCATAAATGAAATTGCATAATATAAACAAAAGATTAAGAAATAACCTTCGGTCCTAGTAAAAGGCCTAAGATCAAATATCAAAGTAGGTATTCTCCTAATCGATACACCCAAGATGGTTCAAGAAATGTCTTCGTTGTGCTAGAACGAATACCCAAAAATTACTTCTAATTTTGTGTGTAAATTGATGATGAATATGAAGATGAATAAGAGAGTTAAAAATCAGAATTTTCTTTCTCTTCTTCACTTGTGTGTGCCGTCACTTTTGAGTCCAATTAGGGTTTTTTTTTCACCTCTTAATACTCCCTCCTTGTGCCGTGTAAAAGAGAGAAAAGAAAGGGAAACCTAGTTTCCTTATTTAACTCAACCTCTAATTGGTAATTGGCATCTCATTTATTATATACATAATATAATATGTATTAATTATTACTAGTAATGGACCGTTACATAAACCGAGTAATGCCGGACCAATACACTATAATAATATCGTGTAATACATATCCGCCAACTTAAATATAACAGTTTATATTTAGTTTAGACCAACATTATATAATGTTGAATTGTGTTAATTATCATGGACATCCAGATGAAATTATAATTTAAGATGTCACTCCTTTTAGTCAAATACATCGACTAACCTTTTAGTCAAATACATCGACTAACCTTTTAATCATTTAATAAGGCATCAATATGATTATTTTCTCAAATAATCACATCTCTCAAACAAATCCTTTAGGTGTGACTTTTAGGGATCAGTTGATCACCGCCATCTGTATGACAATAACGTCAAACTTATCTAGCAAGCCAACCGTTATCGATAAACGTTAATTAACTGATTATAATACAAAGTATACCCTGTGAACCTTAGCTGTTATCACACTAGCTGTGGAGGACACTACCTCCAACATGTAGACCGTCCCGACATAAAATCTGGTGAGATGGCAAATGGGTTCGATTAGATGAGATACGTCAACAATGTTTTCGACGAATACCTTATTCGCATTTTTGAGCATATTTATCTCATCTTCATCTGGCGAGATGAGATGTGAGCAATCCAAGATGGATTCCTCGTCTGTGATTGTTAAAACTCCAAGAGGATTCTTTGGGTTGTTTGGGCTTGCTACCAGGAGGTAGGGTAGACGACCGTCTACAATCATATCTTGGATGACATTTTTTTAGCTTATAGCCCTTTTTTCTGTGTCATGCCCTTTCCCCCTATGATATTCGCAGTACGAGTTCTCATCCCAAAACTTATAGTTCTTTTCTGTCTCAGGTGTAGGTCCTATGGGTTGGAGTTTGCCTTCTTGTGATAGTCTTTTCAAGGCATTGGTGTAGGTGTCACCAATGTTGGTGAACTTCCTTGGTTGGCTAATCTTTTTAGGTGTTTCAACAAGGTTGACCTCATCAATTTTTTTGGTGGAGCCATAAGAACGACTCGTTGAGCCTTGATACCCACGACCTACCGTTTTGGACAAGAGTCCTTTACGGATATCGTCTTTGCTATAGTGTCAAGTCTTCTAAAGACTTTATGTTTTTGTACCTTATATGGTTTGCATAAATGGTTCTAAAGTTGTATACAAACATTTCTAGAAGGGTGGCTTCATCCGGATGTTCAACTAGTTCAGTACTTCTCTTCCTCCACCTACTTAGGAAGTCGGTGAAACCTTCTTTCTCATTTTGGGTAAGAACCTCCAGGGTGCGCATGTTAACTTAGATTTCAGCATTATCCGCATATTGTTTAGTGAACTCGATGGCAGCATCATCCCTTGTTGCAATTTTCTTGTGGTCCAGAGAGTAGAACCATTTCTTAGTAATGGTGTCAAGAGATGAAGGAAAGATCCTTAGGAACATCTCTGGTTTAATGCCTTTGATAAACATGTAGTCTTTGAAAGCACGAATATGATTCAAAGGGTTTTCATGCCCCTTAAACATCGGGATATCAGTCATGTTGAAGTTGGTTGGTAGTTGTGCGTTCACAAGCCAAGCTGGCACCAGCAAAATCCCAAGCACAATAACTCAACAAGATCTGAACAACCAGACTGCACCAGTCAAATTCCAGCCACCAAAGAGGTTCACCAGGTCATCCCAGCAACCCCCCACCTTGGCCCCCTGCCAACTCCACATGAAGCACTAGTAGAAAAAACCCCTATTGCGTCAGCTCTAAATGGGTATTTGCGTCAGTTATGTGATGACGTATTTCGAGGGGTCGTTTTTGATGTTGCGTCAGTTGTGAAAGCGACGCAATTAGGGGTACATTTGCGTCGGTTGTAATAAAGAAACCGACGCAAAAAAGCTTTATTTGCGTCATTTCTTAAATAGAAACTGATGCAATAAATTTATAGAACTGATGCAAAAAGTGGTTTATTTGCATCATTTCTTCCTTGAACCGACGCAATTGCATTAAATTTTTTGCTTCGGCTCATTAAAACTGATGCAATTAACATTTTGCTTTCACGCCAATTCATTTACTAATATGCGTCATTTTGCTCAGAACCGCCTCATTTTCTTATATTTTTTTGCGTCGTTTAGTAAAATTGATGCAATTAAAAAACAAGTTTGCGCAAATTTATTTACTTTACGTCTTTTCTATCTAGAAAAGATGCATTTTATTAATGATTTTTTTTATATATGAAAATTTGCTTCCAAAATTTAGGTAGCGTCTCCCTATAAAACTGATTAATCCGAACACCAAAATTTAAAACCTGCAACAAGAAGTCTAACCAACCAGTAATGTATTACTTGTAATAACAATATATCTCATTCAACCCAACAATGTTACAAATACAATCCAACGTCTCAATAATTCCACAAATGTCTTACTTACTAACCTAATATATACTAAATGTTCTCTAAACATTTAGTATGCTAACCTTCTCTAGCCAAATTCATATCGTTGATTGAAATGGTTGAATCTGCAATTTTCTGCATTTTCAAAATCAGCATATAGTAAGAAAATTAATTGAAAAAATAAAACAAATATGGAATAATTGGCAGACATAATATCAGCTTCGTCCCGTCTTCTCAAAAAAGAACCCTACCTTCTTTACTCTCATTTTTTATGTTTTATGTTTCGTTATTGCCAAAATCTTTGATGTACTAAATTTTTTAAAACTTCATTTATTCTTTTTATTCCTCATGTCACCCACTCTCTTAAAACTGCTAAATTGCATGCCACTAATATAAAAGCCTGGAATTTAAGATTTCATGTAAAAATTAATAGCAAACAAAATGTTAGAAAGTTTGCGAACATACAACCGAAACTCAAAGGAATTGACGGGGGCCTGCAGTCATCTTTCCGGGTAGCCGACAGAGCTTTTCACCTTATTTGATGCGCAACACCGCAATGATTACTTTCAAAGAGAGGTCACTGGCCAGAATCTAATACCATGCCTCGAGTGACATCAACAGCTAATAGAGAAGTCTTATGTCTAAACATCTTAAACTAATTTTCTCAATTATTTGTACCTATTT
This sequence comes from Heliosperma pusillum, assembly GCA_022085475.1. Classification (NCBI taxonomy): domain Eukaryota; kingdom Viridiplantae; phylum Streptophyta; class Magnoliopsida; order Caryophyllales; family Caryophyllaceae; genus Heliosperma; species Heliosperma pusillum. The sequence goes on from JAIUZE010010421.1 coordinate 18,148, forward strand.
GAAAAACATGAACATCTCTTTAATTTGAACAAACACAAAAGCATAAAAAAAAACAAATAGGCCAAAATAAAAGACAAATAAGGCTAGTCAGTGAGTGACGAACCATTTCCTAGTGGTAGAGTAGAAAAACACGTTTGAGGATGGAAATGCCTATATACCATAGAAATAAGTGCTCCAATATGCTGCAACGAGTTGGAAAAAACAAAACAATAAGAAGCACACTCACAAATTGAGTGACTTAAAAAAGAGCTAACTATTTGGGAAACAAGAACACTTAAAATTAATACGAACGAATGGTGTTGATGCACCGGTTTCTACACAGACAATGACAATCGAACACTTTGATGCACCAGATTCTACACACTCATTCGCCAAGGAGATTCTTGTCATGAGATCAACATCGTGATCTGGAAAAAAACTCACAAGACGCGTCTCATCATATGATTCATTGATGTCCCAAAAACCTAGTAGAAATAACATTAATTTAAAAAGAAAGGTCGGGGAACTAGAGCCTTAAATCAGACATAACTCTTCTCAATTATTCTGACTCAAAAGGTAAATGTGTCGTAGATAGAATATATTCGACATCAACTCTAAAGATAGATACGAGCAATTTGTAAGAAATGTGTACATACAATATACTGAGGTTACCCTTTCAGAAATTCCTTTCCTTATTCTGCATAGCATACAGTCAAACCAAAGCAACGAGCACAATGTTAAATTCAATTTCAATTTTTACACCACCGAAACAGTTCATCAATGGGGATTACATAATGTAGTGCAATTTAAAAGTCAGAAAATATATACTCGACAGATAGAAACAAGCAGAATATTCTAATTAGACCCCATCAACAAAACTTTGCTAATGAGTAGATGAGGTTGATTGCTTACGATATACACAAAAAAAGTATGTAAAAGATTGTAACAATCGAAACGTACAATATTATATTTGAACTACACAAAAAACAATGGCAGTTGACAAAAAATTGAAGACACAAACACATTCTAAAGGAACAAGTGAATTAAAGACATAAATCTTTTGCTGTGAATTCTTGGATTCAAATAATGATTATTCATTTATTTATCAGTATTTCAAAACAACAAAAACTCATTCAAATACAGCAGAGTACATTATAAAGATAAAATAGTTCTCTTATGTAAAATCGTATCAGCAAAAACAAAAACAACAAACTTCACAACCCCATTCAAACACAACCATTCCATTATAGATGTTACTATGCCCTAAACACTCCGTTGATATGCCTTAAATTCAAACTACAAGGCGATTGAAGATGATAAAACGATTCATAAATACGATAAAGGCGAACAAGTATCAAAGGATTGATAAACACACAAATTAATTTACATTCAAATAAATAACCCAATAAACAACAATAAACATACTTGATAATCATTCGGGCTTGAAGGAGGGCAGCACGGTGTTGGTAGCCTGGTGAGACGACTTGAGTGACGGCAGAGGAGGGCACCACGGTGGTAGTTGTGCGACGGGGGAAGAAGGGAGCACGACCTTGTTGTATGAACCGAGAAGGCTCGGATGGTGGTGCGACATGAGGTGTACGTAGGGCACGGTGATGGTGGTGGTCGAGCAATCTTAGGGTTTGGTGAGCAATCTAATTAGCAATTGGTATACTTCTAATTTTGGAATTGGGATAAGCAATTGGGATATGAGAGGATATAAGCAATCTAATTAGCAATCTAATTAGCATTTGGGATATGAAAGGATATAAGCAATCTTAGGGTTTGGTTTTTGATATCTAATTAGCAATTGGTATAAGCAAGCACCTGCTATGTAAATTAATAAGCAAGTTTGGAAAATGGGGGTACTATTGGTTTTTTTTAATTATTAAATATCATTTGTGTCACTTTTAAGGTTTAATTGATGCAAATACATACTATCAAATAAGTCGGTTGTAATTATAACTGACGTATTTGATCAATTACGTCAGTTTCGCGCATAACCGACGCAACAATTAACCTTATATACGTCGGTTTTTTAGAGAAGCGACGCAAAAAACTTAACTAAAACGCGAAAAATGCAATTCCGCCAAAAGTGAGTACCTTTTGCGTCGTGTTATATAGAACTGATGTAATTCAATAGACGCAATAGGGGTTTTTTCTACTAGTGAAGGTCAACAAAAAGGTGTAGGAACGCTTTCCCAAAGGTTTACTCTAAGACCATAAAAATCAGCCTACAAGAATCAAGTCCAAAAATGTGTCCAATAGGGTATTTTCACATTTTCAATCCAGTTGAGGCTCCCTTTTGTATTAAGTCAAGTAGTATTACGGATAAAAAATTCCCTAAGAGCATAAGTAAAGCCTTGATGAATCCCAATGCTAAGGTTAACAACCAGACAACCCAAACAGAAGACAAATTTAAGATTTGCCATTTCAGAAAAACAACAAATCTGCTTTATGCTTTATAGTTCAGTCTGTTTTCTTTGCTTTAGTGTATGTACTATTGAGCTGTTTTAACATGTCCATACTAGGTGACTTTCACTAGATGTTAAGAGGTTTGTTGAGACTCCCTCGTATCCCTTGGATGAGGTTTACATCCTAGGGCCAGTCAGCTTGTTGTAATGCCTATATAAAAGGCCTAATGAACAATGTAAGAACCAGATTTAGCTTGAATTAAAAACAAAACCTTTCGGAATTATCTCTAAAATCTTCAAACTTGTGCATTTTTCTGTAGTTTGAGTCCAGGACTAGTTATTAACCTGTGCTCAAGCTGTGGTTAATAGATTAGCTTCTGTTTTGCATTACTAGTCAGTCTATGCTTGTTTGTGACTGTTTAGTTGTGTTGTGTGAGTTTAAATCTTCAATCCTGTGAGTTCTTTGTGGATTTGAGGCTTAGACTTACTAAACTAAACTTTTATCTTCCTGTGAAAGCAATTTGTTCAGTTATATCCCTGTTTTGAGCTTATTTGTTTCATTTAGCCTCAAACAACCCTGTCAGCCGACAGTTGAGCTTTCATTTTTAGAAAGAAATACCAAATCAACTCTATAATTATTGAAACTATAAAAAGTCCTCCCTAATACTATTAAGATCATTCCAGCAAAATTTCAGAAATCATAAAGGTCATGTAATATTTTTAACAAAATCCTAAATTAGAGTTGCATTCCCGTTTGTCCTGTAGTTTTACACTGCAAATTGGTTATCAGAGCTTTGGTTGAGGAATATTGTGAGTTACTTATACCCTAACTACACTAAAAACACAAAAATAACCCAATGAGTGAAGAGAGAGTTGCTCATGTGGAAGCAAGGATGGAGGATCTAGTTAGAATTGTCACTACTCTAACTAGGAGCCTGGATGAAATCATAGGGACGAACCACTTGTTTGATAGAGGCATAGAAAGAGGTAGTGGGAGAGGCATGACATTACCAGGAGGCAGGGGTAGACCACCATATGAGGATGAGCATCCTGACTCATATGACTCCACCAGGAGCAGGGTTTCCATCCAAATGCAGACAGACAAATACTTAAAGGTAGACATCCCTGAGTTCAATGGTAGTTTAAATCCTGATGACTTACTAGAATGTTTTAGAGAAATTCAGAAGGTCTTTGAGTATAAAGGCTATAATGATGTTAAGTCTTTTAAGGTAGCTATTTTAAAGCTGAAAGGTTACGCCTCACTTTGGTATTATAATCTGAAACACCAAAGGATTAAGAAGGGTAAGGAGCCTCTTAGATCTTGGTCAAAACTGAAAAAGAAAATGTTAAACAAGTTTGTTACTAAAGATTATGCACATTGATGAATTGAAGAGTAATGCACTCCCATCAGGTTCCCCTAGAGGAGGACCATAGATCACTTATCTTCAGGAGTAGGTGCACCATCCAAGGGAGGGTGTGTATCTTTATCATTGATGGAGGGAGTTGCATGTACCAATGTGACATCTGTCAGTATGGTAAACAAGCTCAACTTGAGAACTCGGCCCCACCCACAACCCTACAAGCTGAGATGGTTGAACAAAGGGGATGAAGTCTGGGTAGACAAGCAGTGTTTGGTGTCATTTTCAATTGGAAAGGTTTACAAGGATAAGGTTCTCTGTGATGTAGTACCAATGGATGCCTGTCATCTACTCTTAGGCAGAGCATGGGAGTTTGATAAGAGTTCAGTGCATCAGGGAAAAAGTAATACTTATACCTTCAAGCAAGGAAGTAAGAAGATCACCTTAGCACCCCTACCACCAAACTAGAAGAGTTCTAGGAGTCCTAGTATAACTGAGGATCTCAGTGGTGTCTTGTTCTTATATGAAGCAGTTATGGTGAAGGAATTTAAGTAAGAACAACCTGTGTTGGTGTTGTTGTCAAAGAAGGTTCAGGAAGGAGAACCAAAAGAGATTCATGCAGAGGTTAAGCCATTAATTAATCAGTTCAAGGATGTGTTCCCAAAGAAACTTCCTAGTGGCCTACCTCCCTTAAGAGGGATTGAGCACCAAATAGACCTTGTGCCAGGATCTGTACTTCCTAACAGGCGTGAATATAGGTGTGATCCTAAGGCAACACAGGAATTGCAAAGCCAGACTGATGAGTTGATGAGCAAAGGGTTTGTGAGAGAATCCCTGAGTCCTTGTGCAGTACCTCTTGTTCTAGTCCCAAAGAAAGATGGCACATGGAGGATTTGCATAAACAGCAGAGCCATCAACGACATTACAGTCAAGTATAGGTTCCCTATACCTAGGTTGGATGACATGCTAGATGAGTTGAGTGGATCTAAGGTCTTTTCAAAGATAGACCTCAGACAGGCTATCATCAACTAAGAACCAGGGAGGGTGATGAGTGGAAGACTGCCTTCAAAACAAAGCATGGGTTGTATGAATGGCTTGTTATGCCATTTGGATTATCAAATGCACCTAGTACCTTTATGAGGCTGATGACAGAGGTACTAAGGCCATTCATAGGAAAGTTTGTGGTTGTTTACTTTGATGATATTCTCATTTATAGTAAAATTCAAGAAGATCACATGAGGCACCTTAAGACAGTCTTTGAAATGCTGAATGAAGGCAAGTTGTTTGGGAAGTTGGAGAAGTGTACATTCATGACATAAAAGGTTAAATTCTTGGGGTATGTGGTGTCCGAAAGAGGGATCTCTGTGGATCAGGACAAGGTTGATGTTGTTCAGTCTTGGCCAGTTCTTAGAAACATCACAGAAGTTAGAGACTTTCATGGCTTAGCTTTATTCTACAGAAGATTCAACAAGAATTTCAGTGCTATTGTTGCCCCTATCACTAAATGCATGAAGAAAGGAGAGTTTAAGTGGACTGGGAGTGCTCTGCAAGCCTTCAGATTCATCAAGAAGCTCTTGTGTGATGCACTTGTCCTCAGGGTGCCTGAATTCAAATGCATGTTTGAAGTGGAGTGTGATGCAAGTGGGGTAGGGATTGGAGCTGTCCTAGTTCAAGAGAGGAAGTCAGTAGCCTATTTTAGTGAGAAGTTAAGTGGAGCAAAGCTGAGTTATTCAACCTATGATAATAAGTTTTATGCCCTTGTCGGAGCTCTTATGCATTGGAGCCATTATCTAAAACCAAACCCCTTTGTATTGCATTCAGATCATGAGGCCTTGAAGTATATAACTGGCCACCACAAGCTGAATCATAGGCATGCCAAGTGGGTTGAATTCCTTCAATCATTTACTTTCTCAAGCAAGTACAAAGAAGGCAAGCAGAACATTATTGCAGATACTTTGTCTAGGAGGTATACATTTCTATCAACCATGGAACAAAAGGTCCTAGGGTTTGAGTTCATGAAAGAGCTATACAAGGATGATCCTGACTTCTATGAAGATTGGTTAGCTCAGACTGAGGGGACAAGGATTTCTATTCAAGGGAAACAAGCTTTTCATTCCAAGGGGGTCTTACAGAAACCTGCTAATCAAATAGGTGCATGCCAGTGGTTTCGGAAGTCACTTTAGTCTCCAGAAGACATTAGACATCCTTCAAGACCAATTCTATTGGCCTAAGATGATGGATGAAGTGCAGATAGTGCTCCGCAGGTGTTGAGTGTGTCAGCATGCTATGAGCTAATTCATAGCAGGTCCTTACACACCTCTACCACTCCCTCACAGGCCTTAGGAGGATGTGAGTATGAATTTCATTGTGGCATTTCCAAGGACACAGAGAGGAAAGGACTCAATGATGGTTGTGGTACACAGGTTCAGCAAAATGGCTCATTTCATAGGCCGTAAGAAGACTGGGGATGATGCTAGTGTGGCAGAGCTGTACCTTGGAAAAATAGTGACGTTGCATAGGGTGCCTAAGACTATAGTGTCTGACAGGGACACTAAGTTCACGAGTTACTTCTGGAAAAAACTTTGGAGGCTGTTAAATACAAGGCTCTTGTGCAGTACTTCTCAACACCCACAAATAGATGGTCAACCTGAGGTGACCAACAAGACATTGGAGTGGATACTAAGATGCATTGTGAGCAAGTCTTTGAAGGACTGGGATCTGAAATTGGCTCAGGCAGAGTTTGCATTCAACAGAGCACCATCATCAACCACATGCCACAGTCCATCTGAGGTAGTCTATGGTGTTAACCCTTTAATGCCTCTTGATTTATCTGTTCTTCCCAAGGAAGAAGTGAGCTTTGATACAAAGAAAAGAGTGGAGCAGATGATGAATTTGCATGAGACTGTCAGAAGGCAAATTGAGAAGGCCAATGATCTATACAAGAAGAATGCTAAGGTCCCTAAACATAAGAAATATTTTGCCCCAGGAGACTTGGTATGGATACATCTAAGGAAAGAAAAGTTCCCCACCAAAAGAAAGAACAAGCTGGAGCCAAGGGCAGATGGTCCATTGGAGATCATTGAGAATATAGGACCTAATGCCTACAAGGTTGATCTACCAGGAGACTATGGGGTACATGGAACATTCTACATAGGGGATATAATCCCTTACTATGGTGACTCAGAGGATGAAGAAGAGACAGACTTGAGGTCAAGCCCTTTTCAACCTAGGGAGGTTGCAGCATGTGCTAACCCACGGGGACTCCTTGAGCAAGAAATGGCAAGGACAGTACAAGACATGGCTCGAGACATAGGCTATTGCACAAGAGAAGCTAGCCCCAGCAACATCCCAAGCACAACAACTCAACAAGATCAGAACAACCATCCTGCACCAGTCAACTTCCAACCACCAAAGAGGTTCAGCAGATCATCCCAGCAACCCCCACCTTGGCCCCCTTCCATGTCCACATAAAGTTCAACAAAAATGTCCATGAACACTTTCCCAAAGGTTTACTCTAAGACCATAAAAATCGGCCTACAAGAATCAAGTCCAAAAATGTGTCCAATAGGGTATTTTCACATTTTCAATCTAGTTGAGGCTCCCTTTTGCATTAAGTCAAGTAGTATTATGGATAACAAAGTCCCTAAGAGCACAAGTAAAGCCTTGCTGAGTCCCAATGCCAAGGTTAACAACGAGACAACCCAAACATAAGACATATTGAAGCTTTGCCATTTCAGGAAAACAACAAATCTGCTTTATGCTTTATAGTTCAGTCTGTTTTCTTTGCTTTAGTGTCTGTTCTATTGAGATGTTGAGCTCGTCCTTATTAGTTGAATTTTAGTAGATGTTAAGAGGTTAGTTGAGAGTCTTTCTTAGCCCTTGGATAAGGTTTACATCCTAGGTTCAGTCAGCTTGTTGTAATGCCTATATAAGTGGCATGTTGAACAAAGTAAGAACCAGATTTAGCATGGATAAAAATCAAAACCTTTGGGAATCATCTCTCAAATATTCAAACTTGTGCATTTGTCTGTAGTTAGAGTCCAGGACAAGTTATTAACCTGTGCTCAAGCTGTGGTTCTTAAATTAGCTTATGTTTTGCATTACTAGTCAGTATATGCTTGTTTGTGACTGTTTAGTTGTGTTGTGTGAGTTTAAATCTTCAATCCTGCGAGTTTTCTGTGGATTTGAGACTTAGACTTACTAAACTAAACTTGTGTCTTCATGTGTTCAATTGTGGAAGCCAATTGTTCAGTTATATCCATGTTTAGGGCTTATTTGTTTCATTCAGCCTCAAACAACCATGTCCGCTGACAGTTGATTTTTCATTTTTAGAAAGAAATACCAAATCAACTTTATAATTATTGAAAATATAAACATTCCTCCCTAATACTATTAAGATCATTCCTGCAAAATTTCAGAAATCATAAAGGTCATATTCTATTTTTAACAAAATCCTGAATTATAGTTGCATTCTTGTTTGTCCTATAGTTTTACACTGCAGATTGGCTTAGGATTGAACTCAGGTTGTCCCATGGATTGTGGTGGAAGGTTTTCATGCACACTAGTATCATGCATGTCGGGAGGAGGAAGCCTAGTTTCCACAGCGAGGATTCGGTTTTCGATGGCGTCGAGACGTGCATAAGCCTTATCTTGGATTATTTGGAGACGAAGGAGCGCAACTACGACTGGATCATTACCATTAACATTAACGTTACCATTCCGCCCTTGAACACTATCTCCTGACATCTGGGAAGAATATGTGGCAAAAGATCGACGACGAATCAAAACACGATCGACTATTTAGCACACTTACTAGAAAAGGCTCGATTTGTGAAGTGGGAGTGTGCCACTGTGTGAAGTGAGTTTTGAAATGACTAGATTTGAAATATTTATTCCTGGCAACCATAGTGTGGTTGTAGGAGCGTTGACTCGAAGTGGAGAAAAGATTTTGACTTTTGACTCGATATTTGGACAGAATTTTGACTGACTTTGCACTACTTTAGGCCACCTTTGAAAATTCTTTACAATTTAAAAGGATTTTGTTTTGAAAAAAACTTGTCATGATTTACGAAAGGGTAATCACATATGGTTATACATATTTAAAAAGGCAGAGTAACGCTATGCTGAGTGCATTTAAAAGGGATTTGGCTTAAAAGGGTGGTTGCCATACCAAGCAATCAAACCCAAGGTCGGTGGAGGGGTCCGTGCCAAACATGAGTAAGGTCGGTTCCCAGTCCATTTCCTCGAGTAGTGAAAGCCCTTGGTGCTAACATGAGTACACACCATGGTATGGTTGACGTCAATCGCTATCCATCCATAGATCCAAATAAGAACTTGGACCGTACGGACAGGACGATTGGTTGAAAGGGTTGGGTTAGGCCTAGGAAGGCTGAATAAAATGACCCAGGAGGGTCGAGTAATGAAAACCGACGACTGTCTCATACATTATATTCCTTAACAATGTTCAAGTTCCACCCTGGCTAACACGTGAGTGTATAGTTCCCAGCGGAGTCGCCAAACTTTGATGCACGGGACCCGCGATCACGTGCCTCAGCGAGGAGGAGGTGCGATGTGGTGTCGTATTGATTATGCGTTTGTGGAGTCGCCACCAAACTTTGTGGGATGTTGGAACCGTTCGAATACTTCATGCCATGTCAAGACACAAAGTAATGACATGAATACTAAAGAACTCGTTACCCTTAGCATTCCATGTCTAGAATGACTCTCGTGGATGCCAATGAACACGGGTGCTCACGGAGATCTGGAATAAGGGGTAATGGTACATATTAGGAAACTCTTTTGATGGAACGCCTAATCCCGCCCGCCTCGATAGCGGCCTCTACTAATGTTTAAAGAAACTCTTCTGTTACGATGTGTTGTCGGTTATATGCATGCTATGCAACATCCGAGTTTTGATCATAGCGTGTGAGTTAAGACTTGTCGGTTGACATGTATTTTAGTAAACAATTAGGTCGAAGTAAGGTTTAAGATTCAATTGCATGTGAGAACAACTAATTAAGTCATACAATGATTACAAGAAAGATTAAGTTACAAAAGATTAAAGATTACAACTAATTCGAGGGATCTATATCGGAAATATGTTTGAAATATTTGCAGAAAAGAAAATAATTAAGAGAACATAACAAAACCGAGTAACAACGATAATACAATTAATAGTCGATTAATTAGCTACTTAAACTACGTCGAAGCGAACCAAGAGGTTTAGAGACAGAAACCGGCACGGAACAGGCGCAGTAGACTGACTTTGCGTCCTCTGGAAGAGGCGCGGGGGTTTGTGCGTCTGTTCCTGAGTTGGATTCTGGCTGTGAAGCCAGAATTGCAATCAGTTAATTGTCGTTGGTGATTTACGGTTTATTACAGATCTACAAGTCAAGTGGAAGTGATTTAATTTATTTTAAACATGCTAAATTATATCAAAGACGGATCTAAGGACTAGATATGAACGAATCTAACCTTCTAAGACACGATCTCGAATTAAAGATGACAAAAACCCACTAATATCGACTATTAGGGATCTAAGTTGAGCACTAGATAAATAAATATGAAGTAATGTTAAAAGATAATTTATGAAAGACTAATAATAAAAAAAAAGGTTTCAAAACGGTTTTTACATGCATCCGACATGAATCTTACATAATTTATGCAATACAAAAGATAAAATACAAGACGGGATTATTAAACCCTCAGACTTAGCTTACATGTTTGACAAAACGAGTTAACTAAGTTATCTTTTAGCGATAGCTCGAGTCGATGTAATGAAAGTGCCCTTGAAAGAGGACATTGATTGATTAAAGTTGATTAATTAGGTTGAGCTGGTCAAATTGGTAGGTCAATGCAAAACGAGATAGGTACCCAGAAGGATCTGAGCTTACGTGGTCGATTGATCAAGCACGTAGTTGTCAATAAGCTTAGAGCAAGATCTAGAATAGAAAGAGAGAAGAGAAGGGGCGGAACACTTGCGTGCTTTGAAAGTGTGCACGAACCTCTCCTTATATAGGGACAAATCCGAAGAGTTTTGGAATACGAAATCTAGAAAATATTCCGGAAACAGGAAAACAGAGCTGGGTAAGAGGGTAAGAGGCGCAGCAGGGACTGCGACTCTTGGAAGAGGCGCAGCACCTGGTGCGTTACTTCCTGAGTTTTTTTTCCTACCATAAACAAAAGATTTCCGCGTTTCTTTTTAGTAATTGTGGTAGATCTCGAATACTCTTCAATAAAATACGGACATATTTTACAAAAAATGATAGGTTTTGAAATATTAAAATATCTGGAATATTTTCGAGCGTTCAGACTCGGTTTTAAAAGACGATTATCAGAAAATGAATCGGTTTTTAACCCGGACTCCAAAATGACTCTAATGACTGTCAAAACGACCGTATCGGCGCGTAGATGACGACCAAGGGGTAGACACAACTATTTGAGCTATCACTTGACGACAAACTTATGAACTGTCATACAACGTTTCGCTGTAACAAACATGCGGCCCAATCATCACTGGGTGGTTGGCGGAAGGTGTAGAAACGAGGTATCTACAACTTGACGATTTTTATATCAATCTTCTCTTCTCATCCTCCTCTTCATTTTCATATCATAAAATATCCATTTCCTCCAACTTTTTATAAAACCCATTTTTCTAAATCTAAACTTAAGACGGACATAACTTCTTCGTTTCATAACCAAATTCGATTCCGTTTAATGTTTAAGAATCATCTCACCATCCTCTTTCTTCATAGCTAATAAAATATTGATACTTTTAACCTTCTTTTAAGACTGATTTTCCAGAATTTCGGTAATACCCTCTAGTTTCGTTATTTGTCGCAAAAAGATGTGTTTATAAGATTTTGGGTCAAGCGATTCGAGTGGGTTGATGGTTTGCTTGGGAATTGAAGATTTGAACTGCTAATCGAGGTAATGTTGACGGGTTACTCGGTATCACATTTTTATGTGTTCTCTATGTGTTTAGGGTAATATTTATGAGAAAGATGAGTTCTTGGTTAGTTGTTGATATAGATCCATGATTCTTACATGTTGAATTCTGGAATTATGTCTCAAATGTTTCAAAGTGATGGAAATTGGTGTGGGAAATAACAGTTTACATCCCCTTAAAAATTAGGATTATAACAAAATTATATAATATGAATTGCGAGTCATAAATATGAAAACGATATAAAATATAGAGAAAACGAATTTAACCTTTGGTCCTAGCAAAATTCGGCCTAAGAACAGATATCAAAATAGATATCCTCCTAATCGTCTCACCCAAGATTGATCAAGATATGCCCTTCTCCTTTGCTAGAAAGATAATAAAAAGTTACTGTTAACCTTTTAGGGTTTTTGTGTTTTTTTTGTGTGATGAAGGCACAAGTGAGAAAGTAGAAATTAGGTTTTATTTTTTTTTTCTTTCTTCTTTTGATCTCAAGGCACTCCTTGGTCATTTATGAGGAGATTTAGTCTCCTCAAATAACTACCCATTGACCGGAAAAACCCGAATGTATCTGGACACTTTTTCCGGTCATTTTAGCTTCCAATATAATGTAATATATTATAATCGTCATTTGTCAAGGACCGACATTATAATAAAACATTAATTATAAATATCCGTATATTTATAATTTGCCAATTAATTATAACGGTTTATGTTTAATTAGCTTACATTATATTCAATTTTACGAATTACAGTTAATTCGTCTCAGCTAACTTTATTTAATCATTATAAATAATCATATCATCATCACATTGACTAACCTTTTAGTCAAAAACACCGACTAACCTTTTAGTCATTTATTAAGGCATCAATATGATTATTTTCTCAAATAATCACATCTCTCAATCATATCCTTTAGGTGTGACTTTTAGGGACCAGTTGATCACCGCCATCTGTATGACAATAACGTCAAACTTATCTAGCAAGCCAACCGTTATCGATAAACGTTAATCAACTGGTTACAATACAAAGTATACCCTGTGAACCTACAGAGATTTATTTATGTTATTGCACTAACTGTGGAGGACACTGGCTCCAACAATCTCCCACTTGTCCGTACAAGTGTATGTGCGATAACCGATTCTCATAGCCATAATAAATTTCTCCCACTCAATGTAAACCAATTTGCAAAGTCCGTATTCACAAAGGTCATAGTTTACAAGTGATCTGTATCAAGAGTGGTTTCCCCGACTAGAGAGTAACTTAAATGATAAACGAATCTTCATTCGAGCATGGCCATGCATTTCAGTTACAGCTCCTCGAGTGGCCCTGAGAAATATCATATCCTCATAAAGGTTGGATATTTTCTTCAACTCGAATCTTGCAGATACAAGCGCAGTATGAAATGACCAGTGAAAAATCTACTTGCTCGTGAAGGTCAACAGGAGAAGAAACCCAAAGTCACCCCAAAAACTGCCTTATCTCGAGAGAAGTCGGATAGTCAAAAGAATCGACTCTAGGAACACTATGGATGTCTATCCACGACCTGGCCAACTAATGGTCCGAAACATTAGGGACTTTCACACGTCGTCACCAAAATGTACATGCGCAGTGCATTATAACCCGCATCTGTGATCGATCAGTCAACTGTTTGACTTATGGCTCGTTGAACCCACCATCAATCGACGTCACAAAATAATTGCCAGAGTTATCAGCTCATGTAGGCAATTACGGACCAAAACAAAATATAATGTAATTCAGTTCACTTTGTGGTGTTCAATGTTGTCAGTACAACCCACATGAAAAACAAAATATAGAACAAAACGATGATTTTATTAATAATTTTATGAGAAAGATACAGGTGTCTAATCCATATAAAACAACTAATACAACTCAGGAACACGTTTGATTCCCATGGAAATAACGTGCCCTTCATGCTTATCATATCTTAACGGTTTAGTACGAGGATCTGCAACGTTATCATCCGTAGCAATCTTGTCTATCACTATCTCCCTTTGCTCCACGTAATCTCAGATCATGTGAGCCTTCCGTTGTACATGCCTAGACTTGTTGCTGGACTTAGGCTCCTTAGCCTGGAAGATGACACCACTATTATCACAATAGATGGTGATCGGGTCATCCGAACTAGGAACTACAGTTAGTCCCTGTAAGAATTGACGCATCCATATAGCTTCCTTCGCAGCCTCTGAAGCAGCATAGTACTCGAACTCAGTCGTAGAATCTGCTATAACACTTTGTTTGGAGCTTTTCCAGCTAACCGCAGCGCCATTAAGAGTAAAAACGAATCCAGACTGAGATTTCGAGTCATCTCGATCCGTTTGGAAGCTCGCATCTGCGTAACCGATTGCGCATAGCTCAGTGTCACCTCCATAAGTCAATACCCAATCCTTAGTCCTCCGTAGGTACTTATGGATATTCTTAACAGCCATCCAGTGTGTTTCACCTGGATTGCCTTGGTATCGACTTGTCATACTCAATGCATATGCCACGTCTGGACGTGTGCATATCATGGCATACATGATCGATCCTATAGCTGATGCATAAGGAATACGACTCATGCGCTCGACCTCTTCCGATGTCTTTGGTGCCTGAGCTTTACTCAAATGCATCCAAGAGACCATTGGAAGGTTCCCCTTCTTGGAGTTGGTCATGCTGAACCTCTCAAGAATCTTATCTATATAAGACTCCTGACTGAGGGATAACATCCGTCGTGATCTATCTCTGTAGATACGGAACCCCAAAATTCTTTGTGCTTCACCCAGATATTTCATCTGGAAATGGTTCTTTAACCAAACTTTTACCGAAGACAAGAGAGGTATGTCATTCCCAATCAAGTGTATGTCATCAACATACAATATTAGGAAGACAATCTTGCTCCCACTCAACTTGATATATAAGCATGGTTCCTCGACCGATCGAGTAAATCCATTCTCTTTTATCACCTGGTCGAAACGATGATTCCAACTCCGAGAGGCTTGCTAAAGTCCATAAATGGAACGCTTAAGCTTGCATACCTTCTTAGGATTTTTAGGATCAATGAAACCTTCGGGTTGTACCATGTACAACTCCTCCTCCAAATAACCGTTTAAGAAGGCGGTGTTCACATCCATTTGCCAAATTTCATAGTCATGAAAAGCGGCAATCGCTAAGATTATCCGAATGGAACGCACCATAACTACGGGTGCAAAAATTTCATCATAGTGCAATCCTTGCACTTGAGTGAAACCCTTTGCCACTAGTCATGCCTTGTATGTATTGGTTGTCCTTCTACAAATGCTTATTTTATTAAAAGCCATTGCAGAAGAGCGAACCTTATAGGGGAAGTCAACCGGATCCCATACGTCATTCTCATACATAGAGTCTATCTCGGATTGCATGGCATCAAGCCATAGCTTAGAGTCAGAACAGGTCATGACACCTTTATAGGTAGCGGGTTCGTTACTCTATAGGAGTAAAACGTCATCTCTCTCATTCTCCTCGACCATACCAATGTATCTGTCTGGAGGAATAGAGTGTCTACCCGACCTCCTAGGTTCCAAAGGAATATTAACCGCAGCCGATGATGAAGGAACAGTTTCCTCCATTGGTTGCTCGGTTGTGGGTTCTTGAATCTCCGACAGATCGAAGGTTCCATTACTTGTCCTATTCTCGAGAAATTCTTTTCTCTAAGAACTCGCACTAGCCGCAACAAAAAACTCGCTGTTCGGTAGGCGGGATAAAATAACTGACCAAACATCCCTTTTGGATAACCAATAAAGTATGTCTTGACCGATCGTGGGCCGAGCCTATCGTCAGGTCTCCACTTGACATAAGCCTCGCATCCCCAAACCCGAATAAAGGACAAGTTAGGGACCGTTCCCTTCCATAATTCATATGGAGTCTTGTCTACAGCTTTAGACGGACTTCGGTTAAGTATTAGAGCATCTGACAAAAGAGCATAACCCCACAATGAATCAGGTACAACCGTGTGACTCATCATGGATCGAACCATATCAAGTAATGTTTGATTTCTCCGTTCGGACACACCATTCAATTGTGGTGTTCCATGTGGGGGGAGTTAACTTTAGTGACTACACACAAGTCACTTTAAGGTGTCCGATCACACTCCGTCGAAATATATTCGCACCACGATCTGAACTATTGCTTTAATCTTTCTATCCAGTTGGTTTTCAACCTTATTCTGGAATTCCTTGAACTTGTCAAAGGACTCACTTTTATGCTTCATTAAGTAGACATATCCATATCTACTCAATCGTCCGTGAAAGTGATAAAATATCTATAGCCATCTCTAGCGTTGATTGACATAGGTCCACACACATCAGTATGTATGAGTCCTAATAGGTCAGCAGCGCGCATTCCAACACCTTTGAAGGAAATTCGAGTCATTTTGCCTATGCGACATGATTCACACGTGCCAAAAGATTCATAGTCAAATGGGGATATAGCCCCATTGTCAATGAGCTTCTTCACGCGTTTTTCATTTA
This sequence comes from Heliosperma pusillum, assembly GCA_022085475.1. NCBI lineage: Eukaryota > Viridiplantae > Streptophyta > Magnoliopsida > Caryophyllales > Caryophyllaceae > Heliosperma > Heliosperma pusillum. The sequence continues at coordinate 34,346 of JAIUZE010010421.1, forward strand.
TGTGTCCCATACGGCAATGCCATAGATAGGTTTGATCTTTGTCACCACCCTTTGCTTTCTTACTACTCACATGCATTATATCTGTGGTTTGATCTAAAACATAAATCCCATTCATGGAAACTGCTTTACCATAAATCATTTCGTTTAAAGAGAAAATACAGCTATTATCCTTTATTACAAACGAAAAGCCGTCTTTATCAAGTACGGAAACTGAAATAATGTTTTTAGATAAACTGGGTACATAGTAACAATTATTCAGAAATAACTCAAATCCACTCGGGAGTTGGATTACATATGTTCCCACTGAAACGACAGCTACTCTTGCTCCATTCCCCACTCGCAGGTCCACATCACCCCTTGCGAGAGTTGTGATGTTTCTTAGACCCTGCAAATGATTGCACAGATGAGAACCACAACCAGTATCTAGTACCCAAGTTCCGAAACTTGCATATCTCAATCATATGAATAAAAGAAGAAGACATACCAACAGGAGAGACGCGGCCTGCTTTTATGTCCTCACGGTACACGAGGCAGTTCCTCCTCCAATGCTCAAAATTGTGGCAGTGGTGGCATACCACGTTACCTTCATCGCTCTTTGTCTTGCCTTGTGAGCTACCGCTAGTCTCACCAGACCCACTCTTGCCTTGCCCTGGCTTTTTGAACTTCGGCTTCCCTACAGCTAGGTTGGCCTTAGCCTTGCCCATACCTTTGCCCTTGTTTGCTATCATGAGAACGTCCTGTTTCAGACTCCCACTCAATTTCAGATCACTCTCTGTCTGTACAAGGAGTGAGTGGAGCTGATGAAGACTCTTCTTCATGTCATTCATATAGTAATGCCCTGAAGGGCAAAACCATCATGAAGTGAATGAAGAACGCGGTCTATGACGATCTTCTCATCGATTTTTTGCACCAAGTGGCCAGTTTCTCACATTTCAACTCATGTCAAGATGTGTGGGCTAACCGGTTGGCCCTTCTGGAGTTCGCTTCAAAGAAGCGAGTGGTAAGCTCATACATAACGATCTGCGGTGCTTTTGAGAACTCGTTAGTGAGCGTGGTGAAAATCTTGTTTGCACCTTGGGCAATGAATCGTCTTTGCAAATTGGATTCCATTGAAAAGATGAGTACGTTCTTATCGCACCCGCCTCCATTACGAAATCACTATAAGCAAGTGCTCATTTTCCCTGCATTGGGGCCCGGGGTTTTTGGCGGTAGTGGCTCAGTCAAGTACTTGAGCTTACCGTCAGCAATGGCCAGCATTACGTAATGAAAGCGTCCCAGTCCTCAAAGTTTGGACCCGTTATTCTTCAGTAGCGTTGACGATTCACTAGTGTCCATGAGGCATCTTAAGCCCAGGACTAACGTGCCGAGAGTGGCAACTTGCATGCGGTATACACGTCATGGCCAGCCATTTGTTATTAGCAGTTTATATATGAATATATGACTGTGGAAAAGAAAATAAATATGATAAGTTTCATCGTTTTTAAAATTTGAGTCTAATGAAAAACAGTTTAATTCGATGACTCGTGCATTTATACAATTGACCTCCCTCAAGAATTATATAAATGCTCCCAAGACTCAATTTCTGTAAATTGATAAGCCAACCTCTTGGCTAATTCTACTTTTAGAATTCCTGGTCGATAAATTTCTGTAAATTCTATCTTTAGTCCATCATAATCACGAGATATACTCGTACTATAATGTTGAGATAAAAATAGGTCAACACTCACTACTTACCCAACGTAGAAGGGGTCATATTATGACTTCCGACGAAGAAGGAGTTCATAGTAGTTTTCCCTCATAAATGACTAGTCTCAATTAATTTAAGGGGGAAGGTCCCATCATCTAATTAAATTCATTCCAAGTGAACGAATGTCAGCAACTCGAGAATGATTTAAATAAGGCTGATGGGCCCTAAAAGCGAGTGACATCCGTATGTCCATGATTAAAATATTCAGTCTATATGAATCATTTTACATGCATTTTATTAGGTGGTTTGGTTTAGGCGGAATATGATGCAATTATATCTATCATGTGATGGAAAGTAAACGAGAATGAAAAACGTAAAAGGAAAAACATGTCCTAGTGTGGCCTATCCTACCAAAAAGAATAAATACAACTCGGAATCCAACTGATTGGACCCTCGAAGCTTGACTTTATCACCCTTCTTGGTCCATGTAGCGGGAGTGAGCTCCAATCTCCATCTTTAGTCTTCTTTGAAATTACAACAAATAAAATTACATAGATCCTACTTATTACAAACTAATTTCAAAACCCAAAACTAAAAATAATGGAGATGCGAGATCTCCAAATACATCCAAGACTATGTTACCATCATTACGGTAACACAATCTACTAAGGCCACACTAAGTTACAACTGATTGTAAAAACGTTAAAATCCATTCAAACAATCCAAAAACATTATAAAAGCATCAACTAAAATAAAACATGCAAGACATAATCTAGTGATTACGATGTTTTGTTATCCAAACCACCCTTTAACTTCGATTATAATTATGTGGTGATTCTGTAATTACCCACATCAATTACAATCTCGATTCATTTTACTGATAAAATGAACTATCCTAAACATTTCAAACTGCTTTAAAATGTAAGATATTAAGCATATGTGAACCGTTTCACATTAATTATACACAATCCGAATGATGTACAATTAAAGGCCAAAAACTTGAACACGAAAAACAGAATTTTTCCAGCATAAATTTTCGGCAAATTTTTTTTTTTAACAAAACGGTCCTTATCGACAAAATAAGGAAAAATTAATATCCTTTCAAATGATAAACTCATTCAACATCATTTTCATTTTCATTTTAATCTAATCTTTATTAAATTAAAACATCTACAAATCTATTGTATGTTATTTTAACAGATTAAAGTAACAAAATAAATCTAAATGAAAACGAATACAAAAGGAAATACGATTCTGTAAAGTACTCGGTCGAGAAGAAATTAAACAATAAAGTCTCTCGATCGACTAATTCTTCCTAGTCGACAAATAGGGACCTCGATCAAGTATAACATCACTCGATCGACCAAAAATTTTGAGGAAACCGCTCGATCGAGCGAACACAAGTACTCGATCGACCAAACAATTGAGAAAACTGCTCGATCGAGTGAAAACAAGTACTCGATCGACCAAAAACTCACAAAAACCGCTCGATCGAGACACTAAAGTCCTCGATCGAGTCAAACACACAGCGGCATAAACAGTTTTGGTTTATGAAATCAAATTAAAACAATTTCATGGCCTATGGTCTGATACCACTTGTGGGAAATCGGTATTACCACAATGCAATTATTATAGGATTATAACGAAATAGTAATAACTTGATTATACTAGTCATAAACGAAAACAAGAATAAGAGTATAGATTTAGAAATCAACCTCCGGTCCTAGCAATTGGCGTAAAGAACAGAGATATCAAAGTAGATATCCTCCTAATCGTTGCACCCAAAACTGTATGAGATATGCCCTTGTGTTTCTAGAAGTTTTCAAAAGTTACTGTTAACCTTTTGTTTTGTGTTTTGTGAAAGAGTTACTGTTAACTTTTTCTTTGTGTGATGTTTAGATGGAGGCCCCTTGTGAGAAATAGAATTAGGTTTTAATTTTTCTCCTGCTTTCTCAACCCTCTCTCACGGCTCCCTAGGTAGGTTTTTATATGAGGAGATTTTTGTCTCCTCAAAAATAACTACCCATTGACTAAAAACCGAGTGTATCTGGATACTTTCGTTTTTGGTCATTTTAGCTTCCAATATAATGTAATATATTATAATCGTCGTTTTACATGGACCGACATTATAATCCATCATTAATTATAAATATCCATATATTTATAATTTGCCAATTAATTATAACGGTTTATGTTTAATTAGCTTACATTATATACAACAATTAAATATAACATTTTATATTCAATTTACGAATTACAGTTAATTCGTCTCATCTAACTTTATTTAATCGTTATTAAATAATCGTCTCATCACATTGACTAACCTTTTAGTCAAATACACTGACTAACCTTTTAGTCATATAATAGGGCATCAATATGATTATTTTCTCAAATAATCACATATCTCAAACACATCCTTTAGGTGTGACTTTTAGGGACCAGTTGATCACCGCCATCTGTATGACAATAACGTCAAACTTATCTAGCAAGCCAACCGTTATTGATAAACGTTAATCAACTGATTATTATACAAAGTATACCATGTGAACCTACAGAGGTTTATTTATGTAATTGCACTAACTGTGGAGGACACTAGCTCCAACAAGGTGTACTTGGCTCATCAATTCTTGTTGTTGGTTCCATTTTACCGAGCTTATTCTGTAACAACCCGGATTTTTTAAAACAAATGAAATACCTTAATAATAAATAATCCATCAGAGTACAAAGATAAATAGGGTCAAGGTTGCGGAAACACCTGACCAATCCGGATCGATACTCAAATCCAAAACTAAACTAATACATTATCAATATTCTCAAACTAGATTAACTTCCTAAAACAATTTATTCGTCTCGCCACAAGTCTCTCCAACCAAAGCATCCAGACAAGCAGCTACCACTTCAACCTGAGAATGGGGGTCGAGTCATGTCTACGACAGGCTGAATTAATAACAAACTATAGCAACTGATAGTAATCATAACAGACATGTGAAGCAATTTATACAACATGATATGCAACCAAACGTACCATGAGACGGGACCACAACCTACATGAATGAAATCCTGCAGACCTAGACCATATGCAACCACTAGACCAAGAATACATTCAAGACCCAAAATAGCATACGATCCACAGCAACGTAAGGCACAATGCTAGCATCAAAGCATAAGGAATAGAATGAACGCCGTTAGAGCGATTAACGAACTGCCTCTAACCACTAGAGCGTATAACAAACTGCCTCTAGCTAATGGAACGTAAAATGAACTGCCTCCATCGGTGTCGACCGTATAACGAAATGCATCCACGGTACTATGTTTAGCGTATAACCACTGCCTATATCTCTATGACCTGGCCAGACCCTACATGCATTAACTGTACATCGAACGACACTCAGGGACCAGAGCGTATAACAAACTACCTCTGATACCCCCCCGAACATAGACCATAAAACCAAATAACCGAAGGGTAGCGTTAGTTCATTCCGATAGTATATAACTGATATTATCGTCATCTATTCAACCAGCAACAAAAAATACACTCTATAACTGACTGCACAAACCAATGCGTGAACAATGTCACGACTCCACTCAGGAACAGTACTACTGACTGCCAAACAATGCGTGAACAACGTCACGACTCAAGCCAAGAATAGTATAACCAACTGTCCAGCAATATAGGAATAAGGATAAACAATACGATATGCAAACATAGCGTTCTAGTCCAACTGACTATAACACTACACATAAACAAGCACAGATGACTAAGGTTATAGTATCTGGACCTATAACATTACACCTCAAAGGTCATGTTATAGTTCGAGTTACCATAACACCAGACACAAAAGCATATAACATCCAATGTTATAATACAAACAACTATAACCTTCACTTACCCTTAGTGAAGTTATAGTAACTTCAGCTACAACCTTTACTCAACTTTAGTGAAGTTATAGTAACTTCAGCTATAACCTTCACTCAACTTGAGTGAAGTTATAGCACTTCAGCTATAACCTTAGTTAAGCGTGTCAGTTATAGTATCATCAACTATAACCTTCACTTAACTTCAGCAAAGTTATAGTACCTTCAGCTATAACCTTCACTCAACATTAGTGAAGTTATAGCACTTCAAGCTATAACTTTATACGTGCGAGGTTATAGTATCATGAACTATAACTCTCTTCCATCACGGGTTAGTCCTCTATAAGAAATTTACCGAGGGGTCGACTCCCCGGTACAAACCACCATGTCACCACAACGAGTCTTGTTATAGTACACCGCACCGTAACGTCACTTTCAAAGTTATAACTCAAGTAGGTATAACTAGGGTAGCTTACATGCAAAGTTATAGTTTAATATGCTATAACCTTAATGATATAAACCAAAACCCTAATTTCTCAACATTAGTAAACCCTAGCCTATCCCACAAGGAGGAGGCAAAAACTCTAGGCCACGGCAACCCCACGGCCGCGGCACCATCAACGACGCTAGGGTTCGCGATTTGAACCCTAGTTCGCGCACCAAATAAATAAATGAAAATAGAATAAGAACATAAATATTAAATGCAATTAAACATGTGAATCATAAGCATAAATAACCACACAAACAATTAATCATACAATCAATTATTATACCATGTTAATAATTCACTTTCTATAAACACAATTAAAGGAAAACACCTAGTTACCTTTATTACGCAATAAAGACCGCAAACTAATCTTCATCTTCATAAAAAACACAATTAATAAAGTGCTACATAAATCCTCCTCCAAAAACGCACCAAAAGAAAGACACATTCTTCTTATTCTTCTTATTTACCCAAATATATAAACCCTAAAGGTAGGTCTAAACTCCATACTATCGAGTCCCTTAAAAATATTATGAATAGAATATATTGTAAAGGTAAGAGTTAGAATTGTAAATATATAATTTATATTTGATTTGGATGAAGAAAGTTGCATAACAATGGAGTTAAAGATAGAAGAGAAAATAACGATAGAAGAAGAAAGGAAGCACGGCGGGAAATTGCAGCAGCAAGAAAGATTGAGCAACCTAGTTGCTAGCTTAGGGTTTCGTTTATAGATGATTAATAAGTGGGCTTTTGACCCATTAGCTCACAAGATGAAATATCCAATTACAAATTGGATTTAATATAATTAAAACGCAAAAAGAGTTTATATAGGAGAAGTAACTATTAGATTTAAATAGTCAAATCGAGCACGGACATTTTATGTGACACTCTCAAATTTGCGGAAAGAAAAAAATAATTTAAATACATAACGAAGGGTGTCATAAATAAAAAAGGTTCATTACAAAAGAAAATTTATATTATACATAAGAATTATACAAGACGGGAGACATATCTCCCGTATAAATACGGAAATAAAAGAGTGTATAATAATATACAATCTAAGAACCGAATATAGGTCCAAGGTAAATACTTCGCTCGCTAGCTCGTCAATGTACCCAAAGTATGCATCACCACATGTTCGACCGCATTAAATATAAACACGGAAGGCCACAGTCAGTGGGGATAACTCCGAGTTCTCCCAGCCACGAAAATGTCCCTTTAATAAAAACATGAATAACATAAAAGCAATGTATATGGACAATACCAAACTTTAACATATATGATATGCTTTTCATGTTATGAAACAGATAACTAACAAATAACCTAGCATGTGAAAGCTATCATGTGAAACCGATAATAAACTATAACTCGAGGTAGGGAAGCTGGTATGCTAGCTCAGAGGTTACTCTCAGAAACATGGCCATGATACACTCCAAACCCTAATCAACACGTAATCATGTGAATCAGTTAACAATCGGTAATCCAAACTCTATCAATCCTAGCCGGCTTGCATCTCACCTTCTAGAACTCATAGAATCATACAAACATGAAAGACCAATCCATCTAGAAACAGGCATAAGTTCTTAGGACCATCGATAGAAGACTTCTGTAACTCGAGTCTATACCACGAGGTAGGATATACTTAAATATTTAGGCTCAGCGGTCACGCTAATGACATGGCCAAAATACCAAGCACACATCTAGGCTCAGCGGTTACACTAATAACATGGCCCAGATCCAAAGCACATATCTTAGCTCAGAGGTTACCCTAATAACATGTCCAAGATACGACTCAGCCCTAAACCTAGACTGCGCAGACCTAGAGAAATGCGAAGATCCATCGCATCCAAGACCCATGATACAATCACATGAGTACCCCTAAGAAGATCCATCAAAGGGTTGGCTAGTACTAAAGCTGGCTCCATTTCCCAAAGTGGAAACCATGGCAGCCATGCCCCGACTTGAAGATCCATCAAGCCGGGAACACAAAAGCTATCAAGCTGTAAACTCCATATGCTCGTTAAAGTTAGTAAGGCCTATCAATGTCATGGTGCAAGATACTCATTTAGAATTAGAATGGTCAAGACGCCATATACTCATAATTCTCTATGGGTACTTAGTCAACACGACATATATCATACAATCAAACAGTCACGGGAAAACTTCCTATCATGTGACTAAATGCATATAAATCATAATCAAATATCATATCGCCTCATATTACTAAGGCTAATTCATTAATTAAATACAACCTTACTTGAAGACAAATCCCCGACCCGAGTCCCGCGACGGGTCATCAGTCAAAACGGGGCTGACTAGATCTTAGTTTGACCAAACCCGTTTGGCCAAACCGGCTAGAAATAGAGTCTTAGCCATCGAGGCTTGAACATAAGAATATCACATTCATTTCATGTTATTTCATTCTATTTCTAACATGTGAATTTATTAATTCTTACCAAAAACCCGCTTGACTTACATGATATCAAATTAAACTAAAATCTCGTATTATGATTTCTAACATGTGAGAAATAATAATATAATGAAAAGCTTTTAATTAAATAGTTTACTTACTAAAATTTCCCACTTGCTAAAAATTACAAAACACGATAAAATAACATTTAACTCAAAAACCGTCACAAGTCCCAAAGTGGGACCCACGGGCTGATTTTGGGCCGAGACACACATGGGCCTGGACTGGGCCCCACGGCCTGGTTTGGGCCTGTTTTGGGTCGACATTTTTAAAACCGTTTCTTTATATTTCCCGCATGCTTTAACATATTTAAAACCCGTCAAAACAACAACCAAACAATCAAACATCGACACAACCCAAAGACCAAAACCCGGACCCACCATGGACCAACCCAGACCGGTCTGGACCGGGCCTGAACCGGCCTGAACCGGCCTGAACCGGCTGGTTTGGGTTCGATTTCCAGCCACCTTCCACGGCCACATCACACGGCCACAACAACCACCACCCCAAATTAATTCTAACATCATTTTAATTAACAACATCCATTTTTAACATCCAATTCAACCATCATGCATATTAAAATCATGATTATGAAGAAATCATAAAATATGTCAAGAACACCAACATGATTATAAATTCATACAACATGATAAAAACGATTACTTATCATGTTACTAATTAAAAACCGTAAGTCATAAACAACAACTAAAGTATGTAACATTGATTCGTCGAGTAACTCGGAATCGTTACCTTAGCTAGCTAAAATCAAGTAGCACCAAAATAATAAGAACTAAGAACTAAGAAACCCGTCTTCTAGTCTTCTCCTAAGATATACGAGTCACCAAACTCGTCTTCAAATCTTCCCCTATAAGAAATGACAAGAAAACATTATTAGAACTTAAAATATGAATTTCCATAATTAAAGTGTTGAAAACGATTTTGTCGGAATTGAAATAAAACCGTACGTGAAGATGGGGAGCGAAGAGGAGATCCTAGAAATATAAGTTAGGACAGATTTAATTAAGAAATGAAGGTTTTATGATGATTTTGCTCAAGAACGACGAAGAACAAATGAAGAACGATGAAGAACGAATGAAGAACGATGAAGAACGATTAATTAGATCTTAATTTGATTGATTGTAAAATGAAAAGTTGTTGGTGAGTAATGTGGGGTGTGTGAGCCGTGTATTATAGAGAAAATATGGAGTCGGGTTTTGAAATTGTTGTTACGGAATTGACTCGGGTTTAATAATTATATTACGGTAATTAATTAGATATTAAGCTAATTAAATTAAATATCAAGATATTATGTTATATTAATCAAAATAAATGAAAATATCAAGGCTTAAGAGAGGTGGAAGAGCCGTGTGAAATAGGTAGGAACCGGGTCTGATTTTGCTCGATTTGCGTAATTTAAACGGACGGATCGATAAAGTAACAAATATCTAAGATATTTGTATTAGTTTAATCGAAACAATTAAAATATCTCAAGTGAGTGGAAAAACGATGACATGGGCGTGTGACTCATGCCAAAGTCGAGTTTCGGGTTTGTTTCGGGATTTACGATGACTCGGGAATAGTTAAATGATGTTCGGGATTAAACCGTAAAAGTTATTCTTTAAATTCCGAATAAATTCAAAATAATTGTATTAAATTATGATAAATCCTAATAAATCTTAATAAAAATAAATCAAAAATATAATTTTTTTAAATAAAATTTCGGTCTTCAAAATCGCAAGACGAGTCGGGAAAAGTCAACGAAAGTCAAAATCGACTAAAAAGTCGGGAAAAGTCAAAAATGACTTAAAAGTAAGAAAAGTTTATGACGACTTAAAAATCAATAAAAAGTCAATGACGA
>JAIUZE010010422.1:0-16085 GCA_022085475.1 Heliosperma pusillum
CGTACATTAACATATGCATCATTGTGAATATCCCAGATTCACTGAGATCATGGGCGGGGTTGTGCCAGCCAAAAACTATCTGACGATGAGTGAAGTCCAATAGGCAGCTTCCTCTGACAACACCTCTTGATTCAAAGTAATCGGCCATGGCACTAGCCTATATAAAAGTGAACATTGATAAATAAATTAAACAATCAAATATTCACAACATTAAAATTTCGTTTATTGTCGAAAAACTTACAATTGCATATGATAGACTGATTCGAATCAGAGTGATATTGATGGTCAAGGAGATCAACTGTTTTTGACCTGTAGTTGATACATGTGCAGGCAAAATGGCCGTCGATGTTAAATAGTACGAATAATAAATCTGCATTCAGGTTGAATGAGTCCTCACAATCCTTGATAAAGAGATCCCATAATCGGAAAACTTCATCATTGTCCTAATCGTTCTGAGTGGACTGGTCATAGGTAACAATCATCCTCTTGAGCGCGTCCTGTATAGTTACAATAGTGAAAAAAAACGTTATTCAGTGAGTTGAAGTTTCACATAATGTCATTAAACTTTACCAAACCCGGAGTTGAAGTTTCACAAATTAGTGTTGAAGTTTCACAAATTAGTGTTGAAGTTTCACAAATTAGTGTTGAAGCTTCACAAATTAGTGTTGAAGTTTCACAAATTAGTGTTGAAGTTTCACAAATTAGTGCTGAAATTTCACAAATTAGTGCTGAAGTTTCACAAATTAGTGCTGAAGTAACACAGTTTTCATCAAGTCACAAAAACAGTGCTGAAGTAACACATAGAACACAGTTGACTACCATGAAGTTAAGCATAAGTCTAATATAATAATTCAAGAACTAGATATTATTACCATATGACTTATGCCAAAGAAAGCCATTCTTGCAAAATCGCTGTCATCCGACTCTATCCGATTTAGCATTATCGACCAGCACTCGATCACATCGGTGTACATTAGCCTATCCGGTAGCATGGACAAAATCTGATCCCTGTTAAGCGTTGCATGGCGGCTGTAATACACTAGTGCTTCTCTGTGTCGCAAACATTCAAAATAATCAACTAACATTCAAGTCATCTTCGAAAACGCAATGAATAAAAAATTAAATAGAACTCACGTATTTTCAAAGGTGTAGTCGTCTAAGAAGCAATAGTCAGCCACGTTTTTCCTCAAAATTTGTACATCCCTTATCAATATCTGGTTCTTTCGTAGTGTCTTTGAAACAACAAGAGCCTTTGCCTCAGGCTCCCCGCAGTTGATTGAGCACCCTAATCCATCCCCCCTACCACGACGACGACTACTGATAGATGACAGCCCCCCACTAACAAGCCCCCCCCTAACAAGGCCCCCACTAACAAGCCCCCCACTAACAGGGGGCTTGCCTGTTAAGGATGGACCTTCAGGAGTGCGGTTATCAGGAGTCATGTAACGAGGCCGCTTGGCTGAGCTCATCTCTATGTCAGTATCGGTGCTTCTCTTGAGAATGGAGGTAGTCAATGGATGTGCCTTAACTTCATTAAAAACAGCGACCCTACCTAACACATCTTCCCTGTCCTTGTTGCAGTCACTAAGGACAAGGGTGGCACAAATCTCGGCTCGGAATAGGGTAGTCATGCCCGGTTTCTCTAGCCCGCACTCAAAAAGCTCTCCCCCATAAAGTAGCATATGCAACATCAAATAAACCCCACAATCATTCGCAAAATACCCAACTGCTTGCCATTTAAATTCCTTGTTAACAAGACTAAAACCCCTAACCTTTGAGCCTTGCATATGTCCTTTCGACACCATATAATCTCCCATTAAATCAACCTGTTAGTAGAGTTTTGACAGAGAACGGATAAAGCCATTGTTAGTTAAGCAAAAAAAACTAATAATGCATGATAACTGAGTGTTATGTATAGAAGCATTACAGCCATCCGAGATATGCCTCCGTAAGGCAATTTGAGAAGATCTTCATCTTAATAGCGATTGTCTAGGTACTCGATCTTCTCGGATAAGAAATTAATGCAAGCACAACTGTAATGATCTTTATCACCAGACAACACGGGGATGAAGACCTGAAACACAATAATTGCAGCTTGAAGTTACAGTTTCCCAGAAAAAGCTTGAAGTTACACCCTAAATAAATTGAAGTTACACAAACAACAGCTGAAGTGACCCCACATAAATGGAATTACCAATAATGCACTTGAAGTTACACACTAATCACATTGGAGTTTCAGACAATATGACAATTAACATATTCAACAATTAGATCTTGAAGTTACACAATATTCATCTTGAAGTGACCCATAATGAAGTTGAAGTTATACTAATGTCTGAAGGTACACAATGTCTACCATTGGAGTTACACTAAGAATAATGAGCATCTACCATTGAAGGTACACAAAGTGTACCAACCATTGAGATTACATACTAGAAACATTGAAATAACATAGGTTAATCCACATATACTTGAAGTTACACTCTAAATGCATTAAAGTAACACATACAACAACTGAAGTGACACTACTTACTTGGAGTTACCAATAATGCTATTGAAGTTACACACAATGAACATTGAAGTTACACACTAATCACATTGGAGTTACGGACAACATGACAATCAATATATTCATCAATTAGATCTTGCAGTTACACATTATTCATCTTGAAGTGACCCAAAATGATGTTGAAGTTATACTAGTTACATTGAAAAAGTACAATTATCCATTAAAGTTACCGAATTAGGCACTGAAATAACACAATAATAGATTTGAAGTTACACACAGACTGAAGTTACCCACTAAGAATAATGAACATCTACCATTGAAGGTACAACTGTACCAACCATTGAAATAACATACAATATGCTTGATGAAGTTCATATGCTTGGTAACTCCACATATACTTGAAGTTACACTCTAAATGGTTTAAAGTTACACAGACAACAACTTAAGTGACACTACTTAATGGAGTTACCAATAATGCTCTTGAAGTTACACACAATGAATATTGAAGTTACACACTAATCACATTGGAGTTACGGCCAATATGACAATCAAGAAGTTGAAGTTACACATTATTCATCTTGAAGTGACCAAAAATGAAGTTGAAGTTATACTAGTTACATTGAAGCAATACAATTATCCATTAAACTTACCCTACCAATATTGAAGTTACCCAATTAGACACTGAAGAAACACAATAATAGAATTGAAGTTACACAAAGACTGAAATTACACACAAAGAACCAACCATTGAGATTACATACCAGGAACATTGAACACTAGTGGTGAATTAAAAAGGATTGAAGTAATTTCACCATTTTATTGCAAAAGTTAGCTTAGAAAACATACCACATCAGCGTCGAGATTTAATGGAGACAAACACGATTCCTGCCATGTGTCCCAACTGGTAAACAGTTGCTGTGTCAGATCGACAACTTTTCCTGATTTTCTCGCATGATAAATTTCCAACAAAGTCTCCTATAATTAGAGTGAAGAGAAATTAATAAACCCATAATATGCGTTGGAGTGAAGGTATTATAAACAATTCGCATAACTTCAATAAAGGTTTAATCCTACTTACATTGTGACTAAGGCCAAAGGTACATCGGGATTTTGACCCGTGTTGATTCTGTTGTTTAGTGATTTCATTAAGTAACAAACACCAACAATCAATAACGTTGCCAGTGATTTGCACTCCGGGTTCTAATGACACCAAATCCTCCCGAGTTATGCAGTAGAAGTCTGAATATGTCACCAATTGTTCCCTACAAGGACAAATTATCACATTATTAATGTAAAAGCATAAAAGTTAATGAATAGAAGTACCAGGGTAGAAATAGTTCACTTACGATTTGTTAAGGGCGTCTGATTTATTAAAGATGTAGTCCATCACATCTTTCCTCAAACTGAACACTATATTGAACATCGTCTTATTGCGCTTCATAATTTCTGACACCACCAGCTGGTTGGGATCAGGTGCCCCACAGTCAATAGAACAACCCAGGTTCTCAGGGATAAAATCCATGCAAGATAGGGGGGCATTGGAATGGAGTAGAAATGGGTGAAAAATAAGATTAGTTTGCGGGACATAAATGGTGGGAGCAGCATCAACGTTCTTTTCACTGACTTCAGGAGGCATATCCCCTCCCACACCTGACGTCTCAACATCCCCTGCGCCAGGTGCGCTACCGTCTATCGCAAATCCACCAGCGGACTCAGGTACTCCACCATAGGCCTCTTTTAAATCTGTTGTAACCATAAGAGTCGATTGGATATGGTAATAGTCCCTTTCAGGTGACTTCTCTGTTGCAATGGGCGTCTCCACAATCGGTGCATCATCGCCCACGGGTCCATGATCAGTTTGAATCGCAGACTTGTCAGCAACGGCAACGGTGTTACCTGCATCCCCTAAATGCTGCACAACGTCTAGGTCAGCAGCCCCTTCTGCATCCCTTGACAGCACAGTTCCATCCCCAATGGCTTCAATAGCCTCCGCCTCCCCCGCTCTTAAAAAGATTTCTTTAACACTAGCCGTGGAAAAGGGCTCCAGGCTACCCATCATATCGTCTGAGGCCAAGTCAACCTCTATATCTGCACCACCATCTACTTCACAAACAGCTTTATCATCCTCTCCCGAAAAACCTTCAATGGCAAGACCACATAGAACTTCTCTCACTTGAGTGGTAGCCCTTTGTTGTTGTTTTTTATGTTGAGCGAGTCCCGGCTTGGATTTTTGAAAGACAGGTGCAAGAGATACAGACCGTCCCATACTTGCAGCTATCTCTGATACTTCATCAACGTAACGATTAACGTTTTCATCTCCAAAAAATTCTTGGGTTGACTGTGAAGGCACGAGGCCTACTGGATCACTGTCTCCACCATTTGCAGCTTTGATCCTAGCGGTTGCATCTGCATACCAGGAATGAAACGCAACAGCATTTCTTTGCATCTGTAAATAAAGCTCATGTACACCCTAAAATTAAAACAAGTACATAAATGTTAGTCAGATTAATGAGAATGAGTTGAACACAATAGAAAGTTAAACTGAATATGATTGAAGTTACATTAAATATGATTGAAGTAACACAAAATATGAATCGAAGTAACACAAAATAAGATTGAAGTAACACAAAATATGATTGAAGTAACACAAAATAATATTGAAGTAACACAAAATATAACTGAATATGATTGAAGTACAATTCTTTGCATCTGTAAATAAAGCTCATGTACAACCTAAAATTAAAACAAGTATATAAATGTTAGTCAGATTAATGAGAATGAGTTGAACACAATAGAAAGTTAAACTGAATATGATTGAAGTTACATTAAATATGATTGAAGTAACACAAAATATGAATCGAAGTAACACAAAATAAGATTGAAGTAACACAAAATATGATTGAAGTAACACAAAATAATATTGAAGTAACACAAAATATAACTGAATATGATTGAAGTAACACAAAATATCAATTGAAGTAACACAAAATATGATTGAAGTAACACAAAATATGATTGAAGTAACACAAAATATATTTGAATTGATGTTACACAATCACTAAGTCAAACATTGAAGTTACCCACACTTCACTTGAAGTTACACTTTGATAAAATCAACTTATTCACTATGATATTATATATGGGTCAGTAAATTGCAGGGCAAGTAACAGAAGACTCACATCAACAGCCCGAGCTTTCAATTCGTTATCATCCTCAATTCCTGGCGGTAGTTCTATCTGAATGAACTTCTTCTCCATTATTGGGTGGGAGCTGGATCCCAGAAGAAGTTGGGGTTCACTCGGCCCCGCAATGGTCAACCTTTGACGAACCTTCCCCACCTTAGACCGCGGATATTTTACCTTTGAAAAAGGAAGACGACCCAACCCCCCCATGTCCATCTCAGCAGCAATCCTAGTCTTCATCCTATGTTCGTCCCAGTGTTTTATCAGTGGGAGATCGTGTCTGCATTCCTGTCCTCTAAAATCGAACCTCTGGAAATAGGTGATCATCAGAAAAGGGATACACCCAAGCAAATAGGCTGGCATAGGGTCCTTTACAGAGTCTTTCGCAGCACTAACTATACCATTTAACACGTAAGAACACCAGTCAAACGTTGCAATACAACTGACATCTTCTACTGCCTTGAGTAGCTTTAAATCTATTCCGTTATTTGAAGTGGGGCATAGGAACGACGACATACTACACAAAACAAATAGTCTGCAGAATTCATCACCACCTAATTTGTCCTTCTCTAGATCTATGAATGCCTTACCCAAAGGGACAGGATCAGCCGGCTTAACAATCCCATATCGTGACCGCCATCGATCTTTCAATTCCTTGAATTCCCGTTCAGTAGATTTCTTGCAGCGGCCAGTAGGAACAAGTTCGAGCGGATTGGGCCCCGTGGGCAACAAGAAGCAGTCATGTACATCCTGCTTAGTAACCATGAACTCCTTTAGTTTAGACGCCCTGAAAACATAGGACCCATCACAGAAACAATCGAAAAAATGAAGGACATGCGCAAGCGGGTACGTTGTAAAATTCAATTCTAGCAGCCCCCCAAAACCAATTTTCTTGACTACTGCAATCTGTGCCACATTCAGCCCCTCCATCACTTTGACCAGCCTCGCGGAGCGACACCTCACCTTAATCTTAGGCAAGTCTTGTGTCTCAATTTGTTCGTCGTCACCTGAAGCCATCTGAGGAAGACAAGCATTAACAATATTGAACTCCATGTATTATGAAATAAAAAGAACACAAAATTGAAGAAAAACAAGGAAACTGTATCTTCATTAAACTTGGAGTTACTCACAAATGACTTGAAGTTACACACCATTCACATTGAAGTAACAAAAATATCGACTAAATATGAAGTAACCAAATAAGCCACTGAAGTAACACAACATTAGATTGAAGTAACACAAAATTGAAGTAACACAAAATTGAAGAAAAACAAGGAAACTGTATTGAAGTTACTCACAAATGACTTGAAGTTACACACCATTCACATTGAAGTAACAAAAATATCGACTAAATATGAAGTAACCAAATAAGCCACTGAAGTAACACAATATTAGATTGAAGTAACACAAAATTGAAGTAATACAAAATTGAAGAAAAACAAGGAAACTGTATCTTCATTAAACTTGAAGTTACTCACAAATGACTTGAAGTAACACACCATTCACATTGAAGTAACAAAAATATCGACTAAATATGAAGTAACCAAATAAGCAACTGAAGTAACACAATATTAGACTGAAGTTACACAAAATTGAAATAACACAAAATTGAAGTTATTCACTTTTATAAATTAAAGTTATTCACTAATTACATAGAAGTTACACACATTCAACTTGAAGTGACATACAATAAACATTGCAATAGAAGTTACACCCTAATAAATTAAATTTATTCACTGGTTAATAAAAGAAAAAAAAACCCAAATTAAATAGAAGTTCCACGAAATCAACTTGAAGTGACACAAAATGAACATTGAAATTAAATTTATAACTTTAATCAGTGTGACAATATGGTTAACTCAGATTGCAATCAATGTAATTAATTGTATGAGTAAGATAATCAGGAACCCTAATTTATAACCGGATTAAAACTATAAAGACTATGTTTGAAATAATCAGAAACCCTAAGATAATCAGTAACATATTGAGATATAAATTAAAACAACAAGAAAATGTTAAATACTTGAGAAAGATGAACTGTGGTTGATGTTTGATAGATGAACTGTGTTTAAATTTAGAGAGTTTAGAGTGTTTTGAATGTAGAGTTTAACGCCGAGACTAATAGTGATAAATGAATTGAGAGAGTTTAATGTATAATGATAAATGGTTTCATTTCAGCAGTAAATGAGCAATAATGGGTTTGGGAAATGATAATTCAATGTTTGGTTATTCAGAAAATGAGAGTTTTTCAAATTTGGGGGGGAATTAGGGACGACGTGGGAGTAATGGGTGTGAAGTGACTGATTAGTTGCATGCATGGGTAAGAGGGACTAATGATAGGCATGAGAGAGGTAAATAGGATAATGATTATTTGAGTGGGATTAAGTCATATTTGCACTTAATCTAAGCCACTCATTTAAGAGATCCAATGGCTCACAAAAGGACTTATGGACTCACTATTTCTATAAGGACTCACATGATCCTCTCTTTCTCTCTCTCTCTCTCTCTCTCTATATATATATATATATATATATAAATAAACGGTTTTCTAACATGTGCCCTTAAGGCACATGTTAATAATACTAAAAAGGAAATTTTAGCAATAAATATGGCATTGGAATTTGAAAAAGTGTTTAATTATTTTAATTTTCCATGATATTTATTGTTAAACTTTCTATTTAAAGATTATTAACATGTGCCTTAAGTGCACATGTTAGAAAAACCGATAAACAACATGATTAGTGGCATGATGTCATGGCACACAAATTAATGGCAACATAAACAACAATAAAAGAGAGGAAGTGGGCCTGAATAATTATTGATAATTATAAGAGTTAAAACATGATTAAGATGAAGCTAAACTTTACCAAGTGGGGCTGAAAAGTTGAAAGTCCCACCATATTCAATTTCCCACCAAATGAAAAATTCAAAGTCCCCCCAAAATCAGTTTCCCACAAATGAAAAATTGAAAGTCCCACCAAATTTCAGTTTCACACACATTGAAATGTTTGAATGTCCCACCAAATAAATACACAGTCACTTTTGCCTTTAGTTCACGTTTTTTTACAATGAAAGGTGAGAATTTGACAGCCAAAGTCTGTCCATATTAGTCCATATTACAGCCAAAGTCTGTCCTAATTACTCCAAAATTACACCAAAATACAATCCAAAATACACACAAATACCCTAAAACAACATATTCCAATGGTGGATAAGAATCTGACAGAAACTCAGAGGAAAGATGTTGTGCTATGGCTGCTTCAACAAAGTGAAAATGGCTCCCTTCCGCGAGGCGTAATCAACGAAGCGGCTGTAACACCCGGAAATGTACCCTATTTTTATAATGAAAATATTTTACGAATACTTTTCAGAAATTTTAAGTTTTAATTTAGAATTTATTATTCCGAGTCGAATTTAGAATTTCCGAGTTCGTATTTGGAATTTCCGCGAGATTCCATGAGAATCCCGTCTTAAGGCGAGTTTGACTTTCCTTGACTTTTTCCTTTATATTCCACTCACTCCCTTAACCTATTTTTCACACAAACACAAATCAAATTACTTCTTCCTTAAGAAACCCTTGCCTCCATAATATTTTCGATCTTTGAATCATCCTAGCTCATTCGTTACTTGCTGGAATTCACGTAAGTTCGTCTCATTCTTCTCCTCTTACCTTCCTCTATCCGTATTTGATATTAAAAGTATCGTCTTTCTCGCTTTTCAAACTTTCCGTCTTTCTCAAGATGAATTTTATTCATCTTTTATGATCTATTTGTAGGTGGTGACCTCCAAGATCCCGACAAAGACTATTACCTTATTGAAGAGGAGCTTGACGATAGTGAAGACGCTTAAAGGTAACGGTGAAGGGTTACTCGATATCATTTACGTGTTTTACATGCTTTATATGCTAGAAATCGTATTTAGAATACGATTAGAAGCTTAGGAATCATGGTATGATTAATGAATGTTGTTATATGATGAATGTTGATGATGTATATTGATTGTTGATGATTATTATAAGTATATTTGAGAATTGAAATGAATTGGATAAGAAATGAAGGCTCACGGGTGAAGGGGTGCTCCCTGCCGGTCGACCGGCCGCCGGTCTGCCCACCGGCTGGGAGCACATCAGTAACAATCTTGGAATTTTTGTATAGGGGTGTTCTGAGCCGGCCCACCGGCCGCCTCACTATACCGGCCTGGAACACATTCCTCTGTTTTGATGATTTTTGGTTTTTGCCTGTGCTCCGAGCCGGGGTACCGGCCGCCTCCCTCCTGACCGGCCTGGAACACGGCTGTGTTCTTCTCATATAAATTCTAAAACTCGTAATTTAAAATAGTTCCCGTGGTTCGTTTATCGTATAATTTTACGTAGTGTCTTATAATATTCATGTTTTGGATATATGATATTTCATTCGCTTGTATCACATGTTTTGTGACGGTTTTTGCTATGTCCCACTTTGAGTCGGTTTTTACAAATGATACAGTTTGAGCACTATTTTGTCTTGTGCTTTGTACTCTCATTCCCTTGGCTACCTTCCACGTTCGTAAGGCTGGAATGTCGGAACGGAGAGGTATCCTACTGCTTAAATTGCATGTGTTAGTGGGCATACGACGACGTTGTTGGGAGTTGAACGCTATGCGTTGATCGACCCGGCCGTCAAATGTTGTGTACTTGCGAGGTGGTGTTATTTGCATGTAGCGTACCGCTTGTTATGTGGCTCGAGATCTTTTCCGCCTCTTTCGTGAATTATTCTACCGAATTTGGGGTACTCGGCGTCAATGATTGACCGAGTCTTGGATGCGAAATGTCATCGCATGTCGAATCGGAAAATGGTTATTCCGAGAGTCTGGCCAGATTTAGATTAGGAACCGGGTATTTATATCGTCGTATCCGATATCGTCGTCCTACCGGAGGAAATTAGTGCACATATACGAAATGAATTGAATCGTGTATGCGTTCAGGGAAATGTTTATCCCGTGGATGCCTGTTAATCATACTTGCCATGTACACGATGCTAGTGCGTTTCATTTACCGTGAGAGATGTAGTCTTGTGTCGTCTTTGAATGCGTGATTTCATGATATTGTTCATGGTCATTGCATGATTGGACACCGTCAATGTCTTGGTTCGTGAATGGATGATAATATGTTGGATTTATTGTGATCATCGCATGACTTGACTTGGTTTGTCTGTCGAGTCTCAATCTTATCAATCTTATACCGCTAACGGTGAGATGCAAGCCATAGTGAGCGTATTCGGTTGCCTAAGAGTGTCTTCCCCGAGTCTTTGTATCACATGATGGATTCGGACTTGTAACTCTTATGCTCTTATCATTATATATTGAATTGCCTATCTATTCTTATCGTTTCTCACATGTATATCTATATGTATGCATGCTCTACTTTTCTATTTCCTTTTATGTACGTTTAATGTGATATGGCTGGGAGAACCCGGAGTTACTCCCCACTGATTGTGGCGTTCATGTTTTTCATGAATGAACAGGTTGCTTGCATGGATGGCTTTTTGCTTATGCTATTTTGGGTTCGGGTGTGAGCTAGCGGGCGTTGTCCCTGGAAGTTTCACCTCTAGACGATTTTAGCTAGTTTTGCTAAACACTTGTTCTTTGCTAACATTTTAAGAGACCCCGTCTCTTTGTTGTATTCCCGTACTTAGTTTGTAATATTTTGACACTCCTCGTTTTATTTAACTTGCATGTATAAAAGTTTTTAAAACTACCTATTTCCGCTATATAATTCACATGCTTGTATGTTTTATATTTCCGCATTCGCGAGGGTTGTCACAGCGGCTGTGAAGTGGGATGTTACGAGGCATAGAATCTCAGTTCTTTGGAAGAGAGCTAAACAACAGCAAGAATTAGGTGAGACTCTAACTTTCAAAAGTAATCGTTATGGAAATACTAACAGAAAAAGGATTATGCCAAATCTAGAACAAATAAAAGCCATGGATTTCACAAGTAGAGGTACCATTGACATGCTGTCAAAATCCTTAAGGTTTCAGTTGGGTGTGTCCATTCTTGGGTGGTTGAAGGGCTTCTCAAACCTCATACAAGTAGGCTTCATCCAACATTGAGCGAAGAAAATAAAATACATAGGCTAAAGTTTGCACTCGAAGCATTAGAGCAACATCAAGAATAAAATCAGATTGTCTTTAAGGATATGCGTCATATCATTCACATTGACGAAAAGTGGTTCTACCTTTCGCGGGACAACAAAAGGTATTATGTGGTTGGTGGGGAAGACTTACCATATCGATCATGTCAATCAAAAAGATACATTACGAAAGTAATGTTCATGTGTGCAGTTTGTAGGCCACTTTTCAATGAGGTTGGGGAGATGATTTTTGACGGAAAAGTTGGATTGTTCCCGTTCACAATTGAACAACCAGCACTACGTAAAAGTAAAAATAGAGTCGCGGGTACTTTGGAGACAAAAGCAGTAGAATCAATAACAAGAGCTGTCACCAAAGATTGTTTAATCAACAAGATAATACCGGCAATTAAAGCTAAGTGGCCAGCATCATCAAGCAAAAACATTCTCATACAACAAGATAACGCAAAGCCACACATCAAGAATAATGACGCAGAATTCAGACATGTCGCAAGTTCAGATGGTTTCAATATAGAGTTGGTTTTCCAGCCACCTAATTCACCCGATTTGAACACAAATGATCTTGGGTTCTTTAGTGCTTTGCAATCATTACAAGCAACCAAGCAAGCAAGAAATGTGGTAGAGTTGGTGAGTGTAGTAGAAGCTTCATTTTTAGAGTACAATCCAACAAAACTAAACAAAATTTGGTTAAGCTTACAAGGGGTAATGGTTGAAATAATGAAAGTAAAAGGGCACAACAATTTCAATTCCACATATGAAGAAGGACCAACTACAATCACAAGGCTGCCTCCCAATCAACATTGCGGTAGATGAGAGTCTTGTACGAGAATGCATACTTTACTTAATTGAATTAGGTAATACAAGTGGTTTGGAAGATTTAATGCAAAACTTGGGGTATGATGTTCAGTGTTTAAGGCAGCATAGCGAAGCTTTTTTTGTTGTTGTCTAAGGTAGTGATGCTGGTTGTTTTTGGCTGTCAATGGTAGTGGTGAAGGTTGTTTTTAATATTCAAAGTAGTTTACACCATAAACAATAAACCAATTATGAAGGTTATTGTTTATGATGCCAACTAGTGAAGGTTGTTTTTTGGTTGTTAAAGGTAGTGAATGTTGTTTTTTGTTGTTAAAAAACGTCGATGTAATGCAATGCAAATGGAATGAAATTAATGAAGTTTTATCATCATTGACTTTTAACATCAGCAAACAGAAAACACAAACAAGTTCTTCATCATTGAGTTTAAACAGAAGCAAACCTTTCCTCTCTTTCGACACCACCATACCTCTCACACACCAGCAAACAAGCAAACAAGCAAACAAGCAAACAAGCAAACCAACAAGCCATCAAACACGTACATCATCAAACAGGAAACACAAAAAGGTGTTCAAATATGGGAAATGACAGGAAATTAATAACCATCATAATAAAAACAGCAAAAATTTATCACATGTAACAACTCTCAAACCAATAAGGTGTATCATCATTGAGTTTGTGTACACTACTTATGCCGCCATACACACACACACACACACACTTAGGGTGGCATCAAAATGATGCCGTCCATCTAAGATAGACCATGTGGTGGCATAACTAGTGAATGAAGGCCTATCACTATTGAGTCGAGACAACAAACAAATCAAATGCTCAATATGTCATTTTATACACTCTCAAACCAATAAGGTTTTATTATCACTGAGTTGACACAACAAACAAATGAAATGCTCAATATGTCAGTTTATATACTCTCAAACCAATAAGGACTATCATCATTGAGTCGACACAACATACATATCATGTGACACCCTCAAATTTGCGGAAAGAAAAAAATAATTTAAATAAATAAAAGATGAGAATACATTTCTAATAGGTTCACTTTAGTGAAAATCGGTACATTTTAAAACCGGAACCTACTATTAAATATATTCATCATAAGAAGGTGTCTTAAATAAAAAGGTTCATAACAAATACGGGAATAATATTCTACATAAAAGTAAAATCTGAAACGGGAGACATATCTCCCTTATAAATACAGAAATAAAAGAGTGTATAATAATATACAATCCTAAGAACCGAATATAGGTCCAAGGTAATACTTCACTCGCTAGCTCGTCAATGTACCCAAAGTATGCATCACAAACCTGCCAACCGCATTAAATATAAACACGGAAGCCACAGTCAGTGGGGAGTAACTCCGAGTTCTCCCAGCCACGAAATGTCGAGTTTAATAAAACATGAATAACATAAACGCAATGTATATTGAAAATACAAAACTTTAACATATATGATATGCTTTTCATGTTATGAAACAATTAACTAACATATAACCTATCATGCGAAAGCTATCATGTGAATCCGATACTAAACTATAACAAGAGGTAGGGAAGCTGGTATGCTAGCTCAGAGGTTACCCTGTAACATGGCCATGATACACTCAAACCCTAATCAACACGTAATCATGTGAATCAGGTAACAATCAGTAATCCAAACTCTATCAACCTTAGCCGGCTTGCATCTCACCTTCTAAAGCTCATAGAATCATCAAACATGAAAGACCAATACTTCTACAAACAGGCATAAGTTCTTAGCACCGTCAATAGTCGACTGTAACTCAAGTCTATACCACGAGGTAAGATATACTTAAATATTTAGGCTCAGCGGTCACGCTAATGACATGGCCCAAATACCAAGCACACATCTGGGCTCAGCGGTTACACCAATAACATGGCCCAGATCCAAAGCACATATCTTAGCTCAGAGGTTACTCCAGTAACATGTCCAAGATACGACTCAACCCTAAACCTAGACTGCGCAGACCTAGAGAAATGCGAAGATCCATCGCATCCAAGACCCATGATACAATCACATGAGTACACCCTAAGAAGATCCAGCAAAGGGGTTGGCTAGTACTAAAGCTGGCTCCATTTCCCAAAGTGGAAACTATGGCAGCCATGCCCCGACTTGAAGATCCATCAAGCCGGGAACACAAAAGCTATTAAGCGACAAACTCCATATGCTCGTTAAAGATAGTACGGGCCTATCGATGTCATGGTCCAAGATACTCATTTAGAATTAGAATGGTCAAGACGCCAAATACTCATAATTCTCTATGGGTACTTAGTCAACACGACACCAACCATATAATTAAACAGTCACGGGAAAAACTTCCTATCATGTGACTAATTGCATAAAAATCATATTCAAATATCATATCGCCTCATATCTACTAAGGCTCATTCATTCATTCATTTAAATAAAACCTTACCTGAAGACAAATCCCCGACCCGAGTCCCGTGACGGGTCATCAGTCAAAACGGGGCTGACTAGATCTTAGTTTGACCAAACCCGTTTGGTCAAACCGGCTAGCAACAGAGTCTTTACCACATAGACTTAGACATAAAAGTCAACATATTCATTACATGTTATTTTATTAAAACTTCTAACATGTGAATTATTAAATCTTACGTAACCCCCCGCTTGACTTAAAGGATATCAAATTAAACTACGATCTCGTATTATAATTTCTAACATGTGAGAAATAATAATTTTATGAAAAAACCTTTTTAATTAAATATTTTACTTATTAACATTTCCCACTTGCTAAATATTACAAAACACGATAAAATGACGATAACTCAAAAACCGTCACAAGTCCCAAAGTGGGACACACGGGCTGATTTTGGGCCGAGACACACATGGGCCTGGACTGGGCCCCACGGCCTAGTTTTGGGCTGTTTTGGCCTTTTTATCGATTTTACTAAAACCCGTTTCTAATTATTTCCCGCATGCTTAACATAATTAAAACCCGTCAAAACAACAACATAACAATCAAACATCGACACAACCCAAAGACCAAAACCCGGACCCACCATGGCCAACCCAGACCGGTCTGGACCGGCCTGGACCAACTGGTTTGGACCGGTTCACAGCCCCTAAACCGCCCCCTAAACAGCCCCAAAACCGGTTCCCACAACAACAAACACAAATTATTTCCAACATGTTTTAATTAATCAACAACCATTTTAACATCCAATTCAACCATCATGCATATTAAAATCATGATTATGAAGAAATCATAAATATATGTCAAGAACACCAACATGTTTATAAATTCATACCCCATGATAAAAACGATTACTTATCATGTTACTAATTAAAAACCGTAAATCATAAACACTAACTAAAGTATGTAACATTGATTCGTCGAGTAACTCGGAATCGTTACCTTAGCTAGCACAAAATCAAGTAGCACCAAAATATAAGAACTAAGAAC
>JAIUZE010010430.1:0-29202 GCA_022085475.1 Heliosperma pusillum
CTGCACCAGTGGTGTGCAAAAAGGGTCTTCCCAAAATGATTGGAGTTTGAGAGTCCTCAGCCATGTCAAGTACTAGAAAGTCAACGGGAATGAAAAACTTACCAACTTTGACGGGCACATCTTCTAAAACACCCATAGGTTGTTTTAGAGAACGGTCCGCCATTTTCAAGGTAATATTAGTGCATTTCAAAGCACCCATGTTAAGTTCTTCAAACATAGAAAAGGGCATGACACTTACACTAGCACCTAGGTCGCAAAGGGCCTTATCAATGGTATACGTGCCTATAGTGCAAGGGATGGAGTAACTACCAGGGTCCTTAAGTTTTGGTGGAGACTTATTTTGCAAGAGTGCACTACACTCTTCACTGAAAGCTACGGTCTTCATCTAATTGAAGGATCTCTTCTTGTTGAGGACTTCCTTCATAAACTTGGAATAAGAAGGAACTTGGGTAAGCAATTCAATGAAAGGGACTGTTACCTTCAAGTTCTTGACGACGTCAAGGAACTTACCATACTTTGCCTCCTCCTTGTGCTTGGCTAATCTTTGGGGAAATGGGACTTTGATCTCAATAGGAATCTCGGGCTCTTTCCCCTTTGATATGGGCACCTCAGCTTCAATATTAACAACCACGGGGTCATCATTATGCTTACTACTTCTTAAAGAAATGGCATTTACAGTTTTGTGAGGTTGGTAACATTGTGAAGGCAGCTTCCCTTGCTCTTGGTAGGTATTAGAAGAGGTAAATTGGGAAATTTTAGCTTCCAACAATTTGATGGCGGCATCCTTAGCTTGATCGCTCTCTTGGAATTGAGCTATCATGGTGTCTTGCCTTTAAGCCAATTGCAGAAGCATGGCTTCAATTTTACTTACACCATTGTCACTCTGTTGAGATGTAAAGGATTGAATTTGTTCTAGCTTTTGTGTGAGAAGGGCTACTTGAGCTTGTAAAAGTGTCAAAGTGGGGTCCTCTTGCTTAGATTTCGATGGTATGGAGCGGGAGTTTCTATATTGAGAATCGTGAATTGCCATGGATTCAATGGTAGTTTGAGCAATTTCAACATTGATTTGATCAAATCTTCCATTGTTAGCAGAATCCAGGATACGACGGGACTCTATATAACACCCAGTATAGAATGTGATGGCAAGGAGCCATGGATCTATCCCATGATGAGGACACTCCCTTTGCAAGTCCTTGTACCTCTCCCAAGCTTCATATAGGCTCTCATCATCTCCTTGTCGGAAACCAGTGATTTGACTTCTCAACAAAGCGGTCTTTTCTGGGGGAAAGTACTTTTGGTAGAAGGCAAGAGCTAAACTCTCCCAATCGGTGATACCTAATGTAACCTTATCAAGGCTATGTATCCACAACTTTGCCTTACCCCTCAAAGAGAATGAGAAGAGCATCTCTCTAATTTGCCCTTGGGTGACTCTAGTTTGTCTAATAGTGGAGCAATAGTCACAGAAGTTCTGGATGTGAAGGTTGGGATCTTCTGTGGCATTGCCACTAAACTGGCTTCTTTCTATAAGGTTAATGAAGGCAGGTTTGATTTCAAAGTTTTCGGCTGCGATTTGGAGTGTAGCAATACCCCTTGGAAGTGTTTATGCGGTGAGTTTGCAATGGTCTGAAAGTCGAACCATTTTATTTTGTGAAGGTGAAGATGGAGTGCTAATTGAAGATTGGGTGGTTTTGTGAATGACTATGTGAAGGGATCTTCTTCTCCTTCAAGATTAGATAAAATATCCGAGTATTTCTCTCGAATACGATCTAAACTTGAAGTATCAGAAGCTTTTGAAATTTCGTTGATTAGCTTTCGTATTTTACGCAGAGTTCTTTCTAGATCGGGGTCTAAAGAGATATGGGTCCCTAGTCCAGAAGATCTGGGCATAAGATTGAAAAGCTAAGATGAAAAATCAAGAGAGGTCTAAAGGAATTTGGGTTCCTAAAGACTAGATAAAACTAATTGCGATAGAAATCACAAGAAAAAGGAAAACTAAACCGTGCTCCCCGGCAACGGCGCCAAAATTTGATCGTGCTTGTCGTGAGCCCGATACAAAGATAAATTACCCAGACTAGGCTAATAACAAATTAATGTAATTAGGGAAAGGGGTCGTTCCTCAGGGAGATGGTGTTTCCTATAGAATGTGAAATGTCTCGCAATTGGGTTTTATCTAGGGCTGAGCAAATTCTGGTCCGGACCGGAAAAATGGACCGGACCGGACCATTTGGTCTGGACCGAACCCGGACCGATTTATTTAGGTCCGGTCCTCGGTCCACACTTTTTGAAGTTTCGGTTTTCGGTCCGGTCCGGTCCAAGACCGGTTAATTTTGGTCCGGACCGAATGGACCAAAATATAGGTATTATACGACTATTTGTCATAATTTTATAAAGTAATCAAGTTTTTTATCGTCAAAACCAACTTTCTACACAAAATATGGTGGTTATTTATGTAAAAGATGCTTTGATCAATTAGTTTATTTAACTTATAAAATAAATTTAAATTATTATATACTTAAAATAAAAAAACTATTAATTTCGGTCCATTTAGGTCCAGGACCGGACCGGACCGAAAATTACGGGTTTGGTCCGGTCCAAGACCGAATTGTTTAGGTCCGGTCTTTGGTCCACCAAAATATTCTTTTCGGACTTTGGTCCGGTCCGGTTCGGTCCGGTCCGGTCCGGTTTTGGACCGATGCTCACCCCTAGTTTTATCTAACGAATATCTGGGTTTTGGGATTTTGATATCTAAACTAATATAAAGCATAAATGAAAACAAAATAAAAACAAATGAAAATAATAAAGCAAGTGATGAAAAGCATCTAGGGAAGTAGGTTCACACATGTAGATTGACATATTGATGAAATTGGATTTGGAACATGCAAATAATTCATTGTGAGTTCGTAAGAATGATGTGTTCATTACAATCATAGATCAGATGGTCTAGCAGGCTTTTAGGCGATTTACTAGGTCTTAATCCACCATGTCATGCTTTGTCTATTCAATTCACGTATCTCTACCTTGGAAAAGAATTCCATTTTAGTCGATGATTTCCGGCCAGAAATCGTTAACTATCGTTACAATCCAAACATGCATAGACACAACGTTTTAAAGGCACAATTTTTTTTATCCAATTATCATCTTTTCATCAATCTAACATGGCTACCCCACACCCTAGAAAGGTGACTACTCACTCATGATAGTGTCTAAATCTAGGATGATATTAACAATGAAAACTAGGATTGACATGTTTATTTGATTTTGACTCTTTATGTGGCGATAATAACGACGCTAATTGATAATCTAAGAAATGAAATGACAATTAGAACGATACTAAAAATGAATCTACAATAACATATAAAGAAAATAACAATCAAATGGAAAACATAAAGACATTTAAGCAAGAGATAAAGAGGGAATACCTAGGTGACTATCAACGATGATAATGACAACAATAATAGAAAATCCTTGCACATAATAAACGATCCACCAATTACAACGCTTGTATCCAACAAAGTGGATTACATAGATTGAAACTCTTCTTAATCTAAGCTAATGTTTTGATATGGAAAGGACAGAAATAAAATAAGAACTAAAGACTAAAGAAGAAGAAAATGAGAGAAGGGAGGTTAGTTCCCCCTCCTCCTAATCTAAGGGGAAATGTAAGAAGAGAAGAGAAGAGGATGTGAGATGTAAGGTGTGGATGCTTTTGAGAAGAGGGGCTGGAGCATCTATATATAGCATTAGGGTTTCGTGGAGAAGGGGTCGAGCATTAAACATACAAGACAAAAATAGGAAGTTGAAGCATCATGCTCGAAGCAGCACACTTACCCGATCGGGTACACCACTTACCTGATCGGGTAAGTTGTATTCCAGGTCCTTTGACTGTCGTTTCATCTTCCTTTGCTTTGACTTGATGATAAGTGAATATTTGTATGATTTTAACCCCCAGTTTAGCTCGGTTTTGTATGTCATTTGTGATTTGTTAAGCCACTTTATGAGCTAATATCGTCTTCTAGGGGAATTCCTATGTTCTAACCTGTTTTGTAGGGAAAGTGACGTTTCTACGCCCTTTTTCTATATTTCCGAGCATTTGCCTAGAACCCGACGATTTGAAGATGCAAGCTTGACCAAGTGAAAGGCATTTCAAGAAGGTTCACTAATTCAAAAGAGAGAAGAAGCAAGGACGGTTTCGTAGTTGTCGGAAGATCAATCAATTGGGCGGAAGAATTCATCGCTTTGCATCAAACCCTACCAACAAACCCAATTGTAGAAGTCAAGGGGGATGTTGGAAGTCAAGTCAAAGCAAAGGAAGATGAAACGTTAGTCAAATACTTCTAGATGACAACTTACCCGATCGGGTAAGTGTGTACCCGATCGGGTATGTGTGCTGCTTCGAGCATTGCGGCTCCTTCATCCTATTTTTGACCTATGTGTTTAATGCCCGACCTCTTCTCCACGAAACCCTAATACTATAAATAGATGCTCTAGCCCTCATATCATATCATCCATCTCTTCACACAACATCTCTTCTCTTCTTACATTTCTCTTTAGTTTAGTTCTTCTTCTTTCTTAGTTTAGTTTAGTTTTAGTTTTCTCTAGTTTAGTTTAGTCTAGTTCTAAGTTTTCTTCAATTGTAGTTGTTCTAGTTGTAATTGGAATTCAAGTTTCCGGGTTTGCATTTCCTATTCAAGTTCTTATTCCATTTCAATCTTTGCTCATCCTTTTTCGGTAATCTTTATTCTCGTCTTTACATTATAGTTTCATTTTCTTTTAGTATTTCCTTTATCATGTTTATCATTCTTAGTTTTATAATCTTAGTTTCCTTTTCATTGTTAATCATGCATAAGTAGTCACCCTTCTAGGGTGTAGGATAGCCATGTTAGATTAATTAAAAGATGATAATTGGATAAAAGAAATTGTGCCTTTAAAACGTTGTGTCTATGCATGTTTGGATTGTAACGATAGTTATCGATTTTTGGCCAAAATCATTTGACTAGTGTGGAATTCTTTTCCAAGGTAGATATACGAGATTTGAATAGACAAAGCATGACATAGTGGATTAAGACCTAGTAAATCGCACTAAAAGCCTGCTAGACCATCTGATCTATGATTGTAATGAACACACATTCTTACGAACGCTCAATGAATTATTTGCATATCCTAAATCCAATTTCATCAATATGTTAATCTACATGTGTGAACCTACTTCCCTAGATTCTTTTCTTTATTGCATTGTTATTATTTAGTAATTAGTGACAAACATTTGCCAATCGTCCAAGGTAGAGTTCTAACCACAACTATTCACAAGTATCTCCCGTCTCCCCGAGATCGACCCCTTACTTCCCTAATTACATTAATTTGTTGTTAGCCTAGTCTGGGTTATTTATCTTTGATTAGGGTACGCGACAACCCGATCAAATTTTGGCGCCGTTGCCGGGGAGCACGGTTTTGTTTATTTGTGATTAGTAGAGTTTTACCTTGTCTTTTTCTTTTTTTCTTCTTTTCTTTTGTGTCGAGGAACACTTGTTCCTTGCGATTTTTCTCATCTTTTCCTTGTAGTGTAGTGACTGTTTTCAGGTAATAGGAATATTTTTCTTTCAAAGGGATTGCTTTATTTTCTCTCAATGACTATCTATTTCCAACCTCCACAATGCGAGAATGAACCTTTCCATGAATACCTCGACCGATTTTATAGCTATTCAAACCATATTATCTCTCTTGGGTATACCCTTGATGAGACCTATATGAGAGATGTCGTGATTCATGGAATGCTCATTAAGTGTCGTAGCCTGGCTATGCAATTGAGTGCTGGAAGTTTTTATCAGAAGAGAGGAAAGGAACTTTGGATTTTCTTGGACTTTATGGCATCCCAATCTCTGGATGAAACGCACCGGCGGTTGAGAATCCAAGAGCAAATCAATGAAATCAGGGCTCAACTTCAAATACTCAAAGGGCAAAAGGAAGAACCCACGTTTACAAAATGTAAGCCAATCAATTTTCCTTATGCTTTTTCACCCCCATGTGAGTCTATTTTCTCCTGTGCTTTTTCATGTCCCCCATGTGAGTCTAATTCTCCCCAATCATATGAATTAATAGATGACGATGATGATGGTCCAACCTTTTCTATTGAAAGTCACTCTAGTGTCGTTCCATTTGACAATTTTGAGACCCCCATTATTGATATTAACCATATGGTAGTCGAGACTTTAGACAAGGATGTTGTTAAGCCCATTTGTGACTCCCATGGAGAGTCGTTGATCGAGTCATCAGATTTCTTTGAAAATCCCTTCGCTAAGGATATTCCAGATTTATTTGAAAATGATACTGGGTTTTGTGAACCTAGCCTTGAAATTAAGTGGGATCAACCACCCATTTTTGATTCCCAATCCTTTGATTCACCCTACCCCCAATTAGAGTCCACTAATGATATTTTGGGAACTAATTGTTTGTTCCATGATCTTAAACATTTCACTCCATCTCTCACTGACGAGTGGAGCAGTTCAGTGGTCATCTATGAAGTTTGTCATGCGCACAATGATAAGATATATCAATTCTTACCTTCAATATTTCATGCCTATATCTTGTCAATTGCTTACATATGTTTTTGTATAGCTCATGCGCAGGTATATGATCGACTTCTAAGGGCACTGACATGCTTTTTAAGGCACACAGAATGATTTTCATTAATAAAGAGTCTAGCGAGACGTTAAACCAGCGCTTCTCGGGAGGCAACCCGTGTTTTCCCTTTTTGTTTTTTGCGTTTTTTTTTTATTTTTCCCTTTTTCGTTGTTAGGATTTACCTTGCAAATGAAAGAGTTTTTGAAGAGAATCTATAAAGACCTTCCTTGTCAAGTCCAAAAGACTAGCTTGGGGGAGTCCGCGCTGACTAGTAACCTTCACTCTTCTTTCATTTTTCCTTTTCCTTATTAAGCATCTCATTGCATATTTTGTCTTTGTGCTCACATTGAGGACAATGTGATGTTTAGCTTGGGGGAGGGATTGCATTTTTCCCATTTTGCATTTTAGTTTATCATTTTTCAAATTTTGAATAAAATAGAAAGAAGACCTTTGAGAAAATTTAAGAATTTCTGAACATAATTGAATGCTTTTTATGTTTTGCTTGCTTGTTTACTATGCTATCATGTTACATTTCCCAAACATAGAGCTTTCAAAAGATAATGGTTCAGTATTTATTGAATTGTGCATACATGGGGAAGTCTTGTACACAGTAGGCATGGAATGAATCTGTAGATGAGTACGCTTGATCTTGACATTTGGCAAATTACATATATTGTAAGGTAGAACCTCCTTAGACTGGTACATCCATACCCAGTCTCATCTAGGTGTGTGTAGTTCTCCTTGTGATGTGTGTCATGTCAAAACGCATAAGTATGGTTCTCATTTCATTTCTATAAGCATTGCATTCATGATTCACTAAGATTTGAAGCCTTTTTCACTTTGAAATTACACCTCAAAATTAGCCCCTTCATACAAATGTTTCACAAAATAATAGCTACAAATAAAAACTGCCCACCTTTTGAGCTAGTAGCTAGACTATGGTGTATGGATGCTCTTTTGAGAAGATTTTGTTCCTTGATGTCGAAGTGAATTTGGAAGAACGGAAAAGTTTAAGAAGTGAAGTTGTGTTCAGAAAAGAAAAATGAAATAGAAAAAATGAAAAAATTGGAAAAGAAAAAAATTGAAAAAAAAAGGAAAAAAGAAATAAGAGAAGAAGTTGTGAGTATCTCCTAAGAAATGTCAATTCAATCAATAGAAGGAGTTTACCCTTGTGTTTCTTCTGGCTTCGTTTTTTGTCTTTTGGGAATTGACCGAAAGTTTGGATTGAGTATTCATTTATCATTGGTCAGTTGCTAGCTCACTCTAAACTTCACATGACCATAACTATTTTTCCACCTTTCACCCATTTCCCAAAGCTTTCTTCCTATTTTTCCGGCTTCTTTTCTATGTGCATTGTGATCTTTGACTTGTATTTTGAATTGTTTACCATATTAGACTACGGACACATTTTCATAAGTCGTAGATAGGTGAGTGTCTCAAAAACATTTACACATAAAGAAATCACCTTTTTACATACATTGAGTGTTCGAGTGTACCGTGAGAGTCCATTTGTCAAAAGATCATGCAAGAGCCGAAAGTTCTATACTGAAATTCTTTGTGCTACGCCGTTATGTAAATCTCAGCCATGTTTATATATCATTCTTGCCCACGTTGTTTTTGGGTTATGATTCCTTATGTTTCCAAAGCTTTATGTTAAGATTTGTTTCTTGATGGTGTAGTAGCCAACGCTTGCAACCTTGTCCTGGTATTGTTTGTTATGTTTGCTTGAGGACAAGCAAAGATTTAGCTTGGGGGAGTTTGATAAGTGAATATTTGTATGATTTTAACCCCCAGTTTCGCTCGGTTTTGTATGTCATTTGTGCTTTGTTAAGCCACTTTATGAGCTAATATCGTCTTCTAGGCGAATTCCTATGTTCTAACCTGTTTTGTAGGGAAAGTGACGTTTCTACGCCCTTTTTCTATATTTCCGAGCATTTTCCTAGAACCCGACGATTTGAAGATGCAAGCTTGACCAAGTGAAAGGCATTTCAAGAAGGTTCACTAATTCAAAAGAGAGAAGAAGCAAGGATGGTTTCGTAGTTGTCGGAAGATCAATCAATTGGGCGGAAGAATTCATCGCTTTGCATCAAACCCTACCAACAAACCCAATTGTAGAAGTCAAGGAGGATGTTGGAAGTCAAGTCAAAGCAAAGGAAGATGAAACGTTAGTCAAATACTTCTAGATGACAACTTACCCGATCGGTAAGTGTGTACCCGATCGGGTATGTGTGCTGCTTCGAGCATTGCGGCTCCTTCATCCTATATCCCCCTTGACCTCTTGAGTCGGATTTGTTGATAGGGTTTGATGTAAAGCGATGAATTCTTCCGCCTAATTGATTGATCTTCCGATAACTACGAAACTGTCTTTGCTTCTTCTCTCTTTCGAATTAGTGAACCTTCTTGAAATGCCTTTCACTTGGTCAAGCTTGCTTCTTCAAATCGGCGGGTTCTAGGCAAATGCTCGGGAATATAGAAAAAGGGCGTAGAAACGTCACTTTCCCTACAAAACAGGTTAGAACATAGGAATTCGCCTAGAAGACGATATTAGCTCATAAAGTGGCTTAACAAAGCACAAATGACATACAAAACCGAGCTAAATTAGGGGTTAAAATCATACAGATATTCACTTATCAATGACAAATTACAAAATAAAATGGACACCCATTACAAGTTGGGAAAACCGGTTTTATGGGGTTGTAGGGTAGGTTTTAGGTGTTTGAGTGTTGTTCTAATTGAGGATAAAAACAACATGATTACTACCTAAGACCTAGACCCTACTCTAATGCATTGTGAAGACAAATGCATGCTCACCCTCCCCCATGTACCATTGGGGCCGGTTTGGTGAGTGACCATAAGAGGAGTTTTTCTCCTCTTTATTCACTACTTGATCTCATAATTAGAAAGCATACTTATCTCACTAAAAACCCTTTCTCACACTATAAGTATTTTGAGAAATTTTTCTTGTGTTCTAATATTACTAATAATATTACTAAGAGTAGTAATAGACATATTAGTGATATTTTAAGGGCATCTCACAAATATACTAGTGTAGTAATATTTGAGTTTTTGGGTATTGTCTTGGTGCAACTAATTGGAGATTTCTTATACTAAGAACTAGGAGTTCATCCCTCATATTTTAAGCTCAAGAACAAAGTAGGAAGGAGTCCTATTTTGTGCCCAAAATCCATTTAAATCAATGTAAGGAACAATTTCTTCTTCCTTCCTTGTTTTATGTTATGCATGCATAAGATCTTTATAGTTAAAGAGTTAACTATTTATAAGAAGATATTAGAAATGTCTAATATCGAGTTTAAGAAACTTACAGGATATTCAACATAGGGTTCTGCAGAATGGCTGTATTATGTTTGATAATAAGCCAGTTGTTATTAGGGAATGGACACCCAAGACTGATCTTGTAAAACTTGATCTGGAATTCTTGCCGATTTGGATCAAGCTTGTTGGTCTTGATCTAAAATTTTGGGGGGAGAATTGTTTATCTAAGATTGGTGGCTTGATTGGGAAAGTTATTAGGAGGGATGAATCAACTGAGAAGCGGAATTTATTGGGTTATGCTAGGTTGTTAACTGAAGTTAAGGTGAATCAAGTCTTCCTAGAGAGTATGTCTTTCCGTGATGAAGAGGGGATAAAGAGGACTGTTAAGGTGGAGTATGATTGGCTTCCTATTAAATATCAACAGTGTAAAGGGATCGGACATGACACAGAAATGTGTAGGAAGGACCCAGTGGGGAAAAGGCTTCAAGTATGGAGAAAGAAAGAGGTTACTCTCTCTAAGGGAAATGTGGATGATACGCCTAGAATTGGAATTATAGGGGGAAATAGGGTGACTCCAGCTCAAAGTGCTTCTAAGTTGAGTAGGCAAGACACTCATTCTCTTTTATATACGCCAGGGGGTACATCTAATTTGGAAATGGTGACAAAAAGTGTGTTTCAGTCTCAGCAGCCAAAAGAGCAGGAAAGATGTGAGGTAGGGAAACAATCTGATAATGGGTAGAATAAGGTTTTGTAATGTAAGGGGTATTAATAAAATAAATAAGCAGATGGACATTAGAAGGTTCCTGCATTTGAATAAAGTAGAATTATTTGGTTTGATTGAAACTAGAGTTAAAAGGAATAATTGGTTGAATGTGAGTAATGTGTTTTGTAACAATTGGGCGATTTGCAATAATCATCAATGTCATAATGGTAGTCGAATTTGGATTTTGTGGAAACCGCAGGTCTTTGAGGTTAGTATCAAGCATGTCTCTGCTCAAACTATTCATGCTCTGGTTACTATAAGGGGGGATTTGAGATAGTTTTGGATTACCTATGTATATGGGTTTAACAAACCTGTTCAGAGACTTAGTTTGTGGGATAATATGAGGGATTATGCTTATGAGTTTAATGGTCCTTAGTTGATTGGTAGTGATTTTAATAATGTTCTAAGAATTGATGAGAGGGTAACATCTGCAGTTTCAAATGCTGAGATCATTCCTGTTCAGAGATGCATTCAGTTCTGTGGAGTAGAGGACTTAAAAGCTCTGGGATCTTTCTTTACATGGACTAATAAGAAGGAAGTGTTTACTATGGTGTATAGTAGAATTGACAGGGCCTTAATAAATGATCAATGGCTGCAATTATTCCCTGATTCTTATGCTAACCTTTTACCAGAGGGGCTTTATGATCATTGTCCTTGTTTAATCTAATTGGAGGGGGATGATAGGATAAGAAAAGCGTCTTTCAAATACTTTAATATGTGGGCAAAAGCTCCTGGTTTTCAAGATATTATTCTTAACCATTGGGGCAGAAGAATGCCTGGAACAAAGATGTTCCAAGTGGTGCTGATAAGTGAATTTGTATTATTTTAACCCCCACTTTAGCTCGGTTTTGTATGTCATTTGTGCTTTCTTAAGCCACTTTATGAGCTAATATCGTCTTCTAGGCGAATTCCTGTGTTCTAACCTGTTTTGTAGGGCAAGTGACGTTTCTACGCCCTTTTTCTATATTCCCGAGCATTTGCCTAGAACCCGGCGATTTGAAGAAGCAAGCTTGACCAAGTGAAAGGCATTTCAAGAAGGTTCACTAACTCAAAAGAGAGAAGAAATAAAGACGATGTCGCGGTTGTCGGAAGAGCAATCAATTAGGCGGAAGAATTCATCACTTTACATCAAACCCTATCAACAAACCCGATTGAAGAGGTCAAGGGGGATGATGGAAGTCAAGTCAAAGCAAAGGAAGATGAAACGTTAGTCAAAAACTTCCAGATGACAGCTTACCCGATCAGGTAAGTGTGTACCCGATCGGGTAAGTGTGCTGCTTCGAGAAAAATATTTCAACTTCCTATTGTTGTCCTATATGTTTAATGCTCGACCTCTTCTCCACGAAACCCTAATGCTATTTATAGATGCTCCAGCCCTTCTTCTCAATATCTAACTCACACAACTCATCTCTATCTCTTACACAACATCTTCTTTCTTCTTACATTTTCTCTTTAGTTTAGTCTTTCTAGTTTAGATAATTTTCTTCTTTTGTCTTTAGTTCTTAGTTTATTTCTGTCCATTTCACATCAAAACCTTAGTTTAGATAAATAAGAATTTCAATCTTTGTAATCTACTTTGTTGGGTTCAAGTGTTGTAATTCAAGGTACGATTATTCAATGCAAGGGATTTCTGTTATTGTTATCGCTTTCGTTGTTGATCGTCATCTAGGTATTCCTAATTTATCCTTTGTTTATTGTCCTTTATTGTTTTCTAATTGATTGTTATTCGCTTTACATATTATCTTAGATTCATTTTCATGTTGTTATAATCGTAGTTTCATTTCTTAGATTGTCAAATAGCGTCGTTATTATCGCCTTATAAAGAGTCTTAAATTATTGTCAAAAACCCAACTAAACATGTCTATCCTAGTTTTTATTATCACTATCATCGTAGATATAAACATAATTATGAGTGAGTAGTCACCTTTCTAGGGTGTAGGGTAGTCATGTTAGATTGATTAAAAGATGATAATTGGATAAAAGAAACTTTGCTTTTAAAACGTTGTGTCTATGCATGTTTGGACTAAAATGATAGTTGACGATTCCTGATCAAAATCATTGACTAGTATGGAATTCTTTTCCAAGGTAGAGATACAAGAATTGAATATACAAAGCATGACATGGTGGATTAAGACCTAGTAAATCTCCTAAAAGCCTGCTAGACCATCTGATCTATGATTGTAATGAACACATCATTCTTACGAACTCATAATGAATTATTTGCATGTCCTAAATCCAATTTCATCAATATGTCAATCTACATGTGTGAACCTACTTCCCTAGATGCTTCTCATTATTGTTATTTCATCTTTTGCTTTATTGCTTTCTTCTTCAATTGTTTTTATTTTCATTTATGCCTTTCGTTAGTTTAGATATCATAATCCCAAACTACCCAGAAACTCGTTAGATAAAACTCAATTGTGAGACGATTCACAATCCATAGGAAATACCATCTCCCTGAGGATCGACCCCTACTTCCCTAATTACATTAATTTGTTATTAGCCTAGTATGGGTAAATTATCTTTGTATCGGGCTCGCGACAAGCACAATCAAATTTTGGCGCCGTTGCCGGGGAGCATGGTTTAATTTTCCTTTTTCTTGTGATTTTTATCACAATTAGTTTTATCTAGTCTTTAGGAACCCTAATTCCTTTAGACCTCTCTTGATTTTTTCGTCTTAGCTTTCCAATCTTATGCCCAGATCTTCTAGACTAGGGACCCCTATCGCTTTAGACCCCGAACTAGAAAGAACTCTGTGTAGGAAATTAAAGCTATTCAACGAAATTTCAGAAGCTTCTGATATTTCAAGTTTAGATCGTATTCGTGAGAAATAATCGGATATTTTATCTAATCTCGAAGGAGAAGAAGATCCATTCTCATCTCCATTCCCAAAAACCAATCAACTTTCAACCAACACTCCATCTTCATCTTCACAAAGGAAAATGGTTCGACTTTCCGACCATTCCAAGCCAACTGCTAATACACTTCCAAGGGGTTTCGCTACACCCCAAATCACTGCCCAAAACTTTGAAATCAAACCTGCCTTCATCAATCTAATAGAAAGAAGTCAATTTGGTGGCAATGCCACAAAAGATCCCAACCTTCATATTCAAAACTTTTGTGACTATTGCTCCACGATTAGACAAACTGGATTATCCCAAGAGCATATTAGGGAAATGCTCTTTCCCTTCTCTTTAACAGGAAAGGCAAAACTCTGGATCAATAGTCTTGAGCGAGTTGCCTTAGGAATAGCCGACTGGGATGGTCTAGCTCTTGCTTTCTATCAAAAGTACTTCCCACCAGAACGAACCGCACTCTTACGGAGTCAAATTACTGGATTCCGTCAGAGAGGCGATGAAAGCCTTTACGAGGCATGGGAAAGGTACAAAGAATTACAAAGAGAATGCCCTCATCATGGCCTTGATTCATGGTTCTTAGCTATCACCTTCTACAATGGTTGTTGTGGCGAATCGCGTCGTATCCTCGACTCCGCTAACAATGGTCGTTTCGATCAAATCGATGTAGAAATAGCTAGTACAACTATCGAGTCAATGGCAATCCACAATTCTCAGTATAGCAACTTGCGTACTATGCCACTCAAAGCCAAGCAGGACGATTCAAGTAAAGTAGCACTCCTAGAAGCCCAATTAGCCCTTCTGCAGCAACAAGTAGGAAGCTCTTCCCAATCCAAGGAGAATGTAAACATCACTAACCACGTAGTGGTATGTGAGACATGTGGGGTTGGAGGGCATAGTTTTCAAGAATGTAGAAGTTCGATAGAGCAAGTCAATGCCTATCAAGGATATAGGCAAGGCAACGCTTTCTCAAACTTCTATAACGAGAACACAAAAAACCATCCTTTTTTGTCCTACAAAAGCACTAACTTTCAAAATCCCCACCATCAAATTCAACAACCATTCATACCACACCAACAGAAACCTTACAATCCACCTGGTTTTCAAAACCAGAGACCTTCATTCCAACCTAACTTCAATCAACCTTACCAAAATCAACCTCATCACCAACCACCTCAAATTCAAAGCCAACCTAATGACTCAAGCTTGAGCAAAATTGAATCCATGCTTCTTCAAGTTGTTCAGAAACAAGATTCAATGTTTGCTCAACTTCAAAAGAGTGATCAAGCTCAAGATGCTGCCATCAAGATGCTTGAAACTCAAATGGCCCAATTGGCTACCTCTATTACCCAAAGAAAACAAGGCCAACTCCCACCTCATGGTGAGCAACCGAGGGACACCGCAAATGCTATCACCCTTAGGAGTGGTACTACTTATACGGAACCTTAGCAACCCAAAGAACCAATAGTTGAGCCTATACAAGTAGAAAGCCAAAAAGAAACCCAACCATCCACCGCTAAGGAAGCGGAAAACAAACCCGAAAAGAAGGATGAACCTGAACCCATAAAAATTCAAGTTCCATTTCCCCAGCGTTTGAGGAGAAATCATAAGGAAACCCAGTTCAGCAAATTCATGGAAGTAGTCAAAAACCTCCAAGTAACGGTTCCCTTCACTGAATTAATCACTCAAATCCCTTCTTACACAAAGTTCATGAAGGATATCTTAACTAAAAAGAGGACTTTAGATGATGTTGAAATCATAGCATTCACAGCTGAATGCAGTGCTTTATTGCAAAATAAGTCCCCTCCTAAGTTAAAGGATCCTAGTAGTTTCTTTATACCTTGCACTATAGGTACCTACACAATCGATAAAGCTTTATGCGATCTAGGTGCTAGTGTAAGCGTCATGCCCTATTCCATCTGCGAAAAATTGAATATGGGAATTCTTAAATGCACTAGTATAACTCTGCAAATGGCAGACCGTTCTCTAAAACAACCTATGGGAGTTTTAGAAGATGTACCTCTCAGAGTAGGGAGGTTTTTCATTCCCGTCGATTTCATTGTGTTAGATATGGCTGAAGATTCGCAAATCCCTATCATTTTAGGTAGGCCATTTCTACACACTGCGGGAGCAGTAATCGATGTCAAGAATGGAAAATTGACACTAGAAGTAGGTGATGATAAAGTCACCTACAACTTAAACAGTGCAATGAAGAGCCCTATGCTTGAAGAACCTTGTTGTTTCCTTGATATTGTCGACTCAATTATTGATGAATCCCTGTATCCTTCAATAATTGAGGATCCTTTAGAAGCAATCTTATTGTTAGAGGATATCTCTGAGAATGACAATTTTGAGATCAGTGAGCTGGAAAAGGACTTGACTGGAAAAGAGATACCGTCTGAAGAAGTCCAAGAGTTCATAAGCCTAATTGATACTCCTGCCAAGGCAGAAGTACATAAACCTGAACTTAAACCTCTTCCCTTAAATCTAAAATATGCCTTTTTAGATGAATCTGAATATTGCCCAGTCATCGTGAGTGCTCTCCTAAATGAAAATCAGTTAAACTCACTATTGACTGTCTTGAAAAAGCATAAAAAGGCAATAGGATATAAACTTGAAGATCTCACAGGCAAAAGCCCTGACTTTTGCATGCATAGAATCAACTTAGAAGAAGGTCAAAAACCTTGTGTTCAAGGTCAACGCCGTCGTAATCCCAACATGCAAGAAGTAGTTAAACCTGAAGTTCTGAAATTGCTAGATGCTGGCATAATCTATGCAATTTCTGACTCGAAATGGGTTAGCCTTGTCCAAGTTGTTCCCAAGAAAAGAGGAACAACAGTAGTCAAAAATGAAAAGAATGAGCTCATCCCCACAAGGATTGTGACGGGATGGCGTATGTGTATTGACTATAGAAAGTTGAATCAATCAACTAGAAAAGATCACTATCCTCTACCCTTCATTGATCAAATGCTAGAGAGGTTAGCTTGCCACAAATACTTCTGCTATCTAGATGGTTACTCAGGATTTTTCCAAATTCCTATCCACCCTGAGGACCAAGAGAAAACCACTTTCACCTGTCCCTATGGTACTTTCGCTTATCGCCGAATGCCATTTGGCCTGTGTAATGCACCTGCTACTTTCCAGCGTTGCATGACTAGTATCTTTTCAGATTTTGTTGAATCTATCATGGAAGTATTCATGGACGACTTTAGCGTCTATGGCATTTCCTTTGATAATTGTTTGAAAAATCTATCCAGAGTACTGAAACGCTGTGAAGAGGTCGACCTTGTTCTTAATTAGGAAAAGTGTCACTTCATGGTGAACGAAGGTGTAGTTTTAGGACACATCGTTTCTGAAAGAGGTATAGAAGTGGATCGAGCTAAGATCCAAGTTATTGAACAACTGCCACCACCTGCTAATGTGAAAGGAATCAGGAGTTTCCTTGGCCACGCCGGTTTCTACCGACGATTTATTAAAGATTTTTCAAAAATAGCCAAGCCCCTGACTGAACTCGTTTTCAAGGATGCACCTTTTAATTTCACAAAGGAATGCCTTGAGGCATTCAACAAAATCAAACGTGCTTTAATCCCCGCACCTATAATCCAGTCACCTGATTGGAATCTTCCATTTGAACTAATGTGCGATGCGAGTGATTATGCCGTAGGAGTTGTTTTAGGGCAAAGAAAGAAAAAGTTCCTTCATGCAATTTACTATGCTAGTAAAACCTTAGATCGTGCCCAAATCAACTATGCCACCACTGAAAAAGAACTTCTTGCCATTGTCTATGCCTTAGACAAATTCCGTTCATACCTTATAGGATCAAAAGTCATTGTTTACACTGATCATGCTGCCTTGAAATATCTG
This sequence comes from Heliosperma pusillum, assembly GCA_022085475.1. NCBI lineage: Eukaryota > Viridiplantae > Streptophyta > Magnoliopsida > Caryophyllales > Caryophyllaceae > Heliosperma > Heliosperma pusillum. The sequence continues at coordinate 17,374 of JAIUZE010010430.1, forward strand.
CTTTCAAAGAAAGAGGCAAAACCTCGACTTATCCGATGGATCTTACTCCTTCAAGAGTTTGATTTAGAGATCAGGGATAAGAAAGGAGCAGAGAATGTAGTCGCTGACCATCTCTCAAGGATAAGAGTAACTGAAATAGGATTACCCACGCCAATTAATGATTCGTTTGCTGCTGATTCGTTAATGGCGATTACGGACTCTTCTCCTTGGTATGTTGATATTGCCAATTTTCTTGTCAGTCGACAGCTACCTTCTGACCTTTCTTATAACCAAAGAAAGAGATTTTTGCATGATGCAAAATTCTTTGTTTGGGATGACCCTTATCTTTTCAAGCAATGCTCAGATGGTCTTTATAGACGATGTATCCCCCAGTGGGAAGTTAAAGGAGTTTTAGAAGGATGTCACTCATCTGCTTATGGTGGTCATCATGGTCCGTCTAAGACCGTAGCCAAAGTCTTACAATCCGGGTTTTTCTGGCCCTCGATGTTTAAAGATTCCAAAGACTTTGTTATGGCTTGTGACGCTTGTCAACAAATGGGTCAAATATCCAAGAGACATGAAATGCCTCAAAACGGCATATTAGAAGTTGAAATATTCGATGTCTGGGGTATTGACTATCAAGGACCATTCCCTTCTTCTAACGGAAATCGTTAAATCTTAGTCGTTGTCGACTATATTTCTAAGTGGGTAGAAGCAATTGTCACTCCCACCAATGATGCTAGAGCTGTGATACGGCTATTTAAGAAGATCATTTTTCCGCGTTTTGGTGTACCCAGAGCCGTGATAAGTGATCGAGGAACTCATTTTAGAGAAAAGCAGTTAGACACTCTGCTTGCCAAGTATGGTGTGTATCACAGACGAGGATTAGCCTACCACCCTCAAACCAGCGGTCAAGTAGAAGTATCAAACAGAGAGTTGAAAACGATTCGTCAGAAAGTAGTCTCAAGATCTAGGACCGATTGGAGTAATAAGCTCGATGACACCTTATGGGCTTATCGTACAGCTTTCAAAACCCTGATTGGAACATCTCCCTATCGATTGGTTTATGGAAAGGCCTGTCATCTTTCTGTCGAGTTAGAATACAAAGCTTACTGGGCTATCAAAGAACTCAACTTGGACACTAAGCTTGGCGCTGATAGACGACTTTTGCACCTCAATGAGCTAGAAGAATTTCGTTTGCAAGCTTATGAGAATTCTAGGATCTACAAAGAGAAAACGAAGCATTGGCACGACAAGAGGATAATTAAAAAAGAATTTAATGTCGGTGACCAAGTACTTCTTTTCAACTCCCGTTTAAAAATCTTTCCGGGAAAACTTCGATCACGATGGTCTGGACCATTCACTGTCACATATGTCAGCAAATACGGCTATGTGGAACTAATGACTAGCAATGGTGAGAAATTCAAAGTCAATGGACACAGACTGAAACTCTATTATAGCAATTCTATCATCGGATGCTTAGATATTGTCTATATGGAGCGTCCATCCCCAACCCAATGATTTCATAGAAGAATTCGTCGAGCAGGACGTTAAACAAGCGCTTCTCGGGAGGCAACCCGTGTTTTCCCTTTTTGCATTTTTATTTTTGCTTTTTCCCTTTTACGTTGTTTTGGTAGATTTCCTTTGCAGATGAAAGAGTTTTTGAAGAATCTCTGAAGACCTTCCTTGTCAAGTCCAAAAGCCTAGCTTGGGGGAGTCCGCGCTCACTAGTAAGCTTCATTCTTCTTTCATTTTTCCTTTCTTCCCATTAAGCATCTCGTTGCATATTTAGTCTTTGTGCTCACATTGAGGACAATGTGATGTTTAGCTTTGGGGAGGGATTACATTTTCCCTTTTTGCATTTGAGTTATATTTTTCAAATTTTGAATAAGAAGAGAGAAATTTTAAAATTTTGATTACAATGGAATGCTTTTGATGCTTTGCTTGCTTGTTTACTATGCTATCATGTTACAAACTTAGAGCTTTCAAAAGATAATGATTCAATATTTATTGAATTTTGCATACATGGGGAAGTCTTGTACACAGTAGGCATGGGATGAATCTATAGATGAGTACGCTTGATCTTGACATTTGGCAAGTTACATATATTGTAAGGTAGAACCTCCTTAGACTGGTACATCTATACCCAGTCTCATTTAGGTGTGTGTAGTTCTCTTTGTGGAATGTGTCATATCAAAACACATAAGTATGGTTCTCATTTCATTTCTATAAGCATTGCATTCATGATTCACTAAGATTTGAAGCCTTTTTCACTTTAAATTGCCCCTCAAAATTAGCCCCTTCATACAAATGATTCACAAAAATAATAGCTATAAATAAAAAAACTGCCTACCTTTTGAGCTAGTAGCTAGACTATGGTGTATGGGTGCTCTTTTGAGAAGATTTTGTTCCTTAATGACAAAGTGAATTTGGAGAACGAAAAGTTCAAGAAGTGAAGTTATGTTCAAAAGAAAAGAAAAACAAAAAAAAAACAAAAAAAAAAAAATCGTAAAAAGAGAAAAAAGAAGAAACAATAAAAGAAGAAGTTGTGAGTATCTCCTCAAAATGTCAAATCAATAGAAGGAGTTTACCCTTGTGTTTCGTGTGTAATAAGCCAATCAGTTCCTTCTGGCTTCGTTTTTCGTCTTCTGGGAAATTGATCGAAAGTTTGGATTGAGTATTCCTTTATCATTGGTCAGTTGCTAGCTCATTCTAACCTTCACATGACCATAACTATTTGTCCACTTTTCACCCATTTCCCAAAGCCTTCTTCATTCATTTTTCGGCTTCTTTTCTATGTGCATTGTGATCTTTGACTTGTGTTTTGAATTGTTTACCATATTAGACTGCGGACACATTTTCATAAGTCGTAGATAAGTGAGTGCCTCAAAATATTTACACATAAAGAAATCACCTTTTACATGCAATGAGTGTTCGAGTGTGCCGTGAGAGTCCATTTGTCAAAAGATCATGCAAGAGCCGAAATTCTATAGTGAAATTCTTTGTGCTACGCCGTTATGTAAATCTCAGCCATGTTTATGTATCATTCTTGCCCACGTTGTTTTTGGGTTATGCTTCATTATTTTTTCAAAGTTTTACGTTGAGATTTGTTTCTTGATGGTGTAGTAGCCAATGCTTGCAACCCTTGTCCGGGTATTGTTTGTTATGTTTGCTTGAGGACAAGCAAAGGTTTAGCCTGGGGGAGTTTGATAAGTGAATATTTGTATGATTTTAACCCCCACTTTAGCTCGGTTTTGTATGTCATTTGTGCTTTGTTAAGCCACTTTATGAGCTAATATCGTCTTCTAGGCGAATTCATGTGTTCTAACCTGTTTTGTAGGGAAAGTGACGTTTCTACGCACTTTTTCTATATTTCCGAGCATTTGCCTAGAACCCGACGATTTGAAGAAGCAAGCTTGACCAAGTGAAAGGCATTTCAAGAAGGTTCACTAACGCAAAAGAGAGAAGAAATAAAGACGATGTCGCAGTTGTCGGAAGAGGAATCAATTAGGCGGAAGAATTCATCACTTTACATCAAACCCTATCAACAAACCCGATTGAAGAGGTCAAGGGGGATGATGGAAGTCAAGTCAAAGCAAAGGAAGATGAAACGTTAGTCAAAAGCTTCCAGATGACAGCTTACCCGATCGGGTAAGTGTGTATCCGATCGGGTAAGTGTGCTGCTTCGAGAAAAATGCTTCAACTTCCTATTTTTCTCCTATATGTTTAATGCTCGACCTCTTGTCCACGAAACCCTAATGCTATATATAGATGCTCCAGCCCCTCTTCTCAATATCCAACTCACACAACTCATCTCTATCTCTTACACAACATCTCCTTTCTTCTTACATTTTCTCTTTAGTTTAGTCTTTCTAGTTTAGATCATTTTCTTCTTTTGTCTTTAGTTCTTAGTTTATTTCTGTCCATTTCACATCAAAACCTTAGTTTAGATAAATAAGAATTTCAATCTTTGTAATCTACTTTGTTGGGTTCAAGTGTTTTAATTCAAGGTACGATTATTCTATGCAAGGGATTTCTGTTATTGTTATCGCTTTCGTTGTTGGTCGTCACCTAGGTATTCCTAATTTATCCTTTGTTTATTGTCCTTTATTGTTTTCTAATTGATTGTTATTCGCTTTACATATTATCTTAGATTCATTTTCATGTTGTTATAATCGTAGTTTCATTTCTTAGATTGTCAAATAGCGTCGTTATTATCGCCTTATAAAGAGTCTTAAATTATTGTCAAAAAACCAACTAAACATGTCTATCCTAGTTTTCATTATCACCATCATCTTAGATATAAACATAATCATGAGTGAGTAATCACCTTTCTAGGGTGTAGGGTAGCCATGTTAGATTGATTAAAAGATGATAATTGGATAAAAAAAACTTTGCTTTTAAAACGTTGTGTCTATGCATGTTTGGACTAAAACGATAGTTGACGATTCCTGATCAAAATCATTGACTAGTATGGAATTCTTTTCCAAGGTAGAGATACAATAATTGAATAGACAAAGTATGACATGGTGGATTACGACCTAGTAAATCGCCTAAAAGCCTGCTAGACCATCTGATCTATGATTGTAATGAACACATCATTCTTACGAACTCACAATGAATTATTTGCATGTCCTAAATCCAATTTCATCAATATGTCAATCTACATGTGTGAACCTACTTCCCTAGATGCTTCTCATTATTGTTAATTCATCTTTTGCTTTATTGCTTTTATTTTCAATTGTTTTTATTTTTATTTATGCCTTTCGTTAGTTTAGATATCATAATCCTAAACTACCCAGAAACTCGTTAGATAAAACTCAATTGTGAGACGATTCACAATCCATAGGAAATACTATCTCTCTGAGGATCGACCCCTACTTCCCTAATTACATTAATTTGTTATTAGCCTAGTCTGGGTAAATTATCTTTGTATCGGGCTCGCGACAAGCACGATCAGGTGCGCAGACTCAAGGGTATGAAACATGACTTAAAGAAGTTAAACAATGAGAACTTCCATGATGTGGAAAAGAATGCCTCGATTATGGGGATGTCCCTTCAGAGTATTCAGATTGCTTTAAGAGCGGATCCTCTTAATCCTTCTTTGGTGCAGGCTGAGAAGGAGGCTTCTGAGAATTTCAGGTCCTTGGACAATGCTAAATATGAATTCCTTGCTCAAAAAGAAAAAGTGAGATGGCTTAGGAATGGAGATGATAATACAGCTTTCTTTCACTCTACCATCAAAAGGAGAAGAGCCCAAAATAAAGTACTTCAGATACAAGATGAGGAGGGGAATGTCTGGCATCAGGTACAGGATATTAATGATTCTTTTGAGAAGTTTTACAAGAATTTATTGGGAACCAGGAAGCAAGTTAGAGATGTTCATACTTCTACTGTTAGGGCTGGTCCTATTCTGAATGATGAGCATCATAGACTTCTTAGCAAATCTGTCACTGTGGAAGAAGTCAAGCATACTATGTTCTCTTTGCCTGGTAATAAGGCACCAGGACCGGATGGTTACAATAGTCAATTTTTTAAGGATACTTGGGAGATCATAGGTGAAGATGTCACTAAAGTTGTCCAAGATTTTTTTAATTGTGGACAATTGTTCAAACAGATTAATCATACCACTCTTACCTTGATCCCTAAGATGGATATGCCTAAATATGTGACTCAGTTCAGGCCTATTGCCTGCTGCAATACTATTTATAAATGCATTGCTAAGATTCTTTGTAATAGATTGAGAAAGGTACTTGGGGATATTATCTCCAAAACTCAGAGTGCTTTCATTAAGGATATGGACATTGTGAAGAACATCCTTATTTGTCAGGATCTCACTAAACTGTATAATAGGAAAGTCTGTTCTCCTAGAGTTATTATGAAAATTGATCTCCAGAAGGCATATGATTCTGTGGAATGGGACTTTTTAAGGGGTATGATGGTAGCCTTAAATTTTCCTCATCAGTTTATTCAACTTTTGATGGAGTGTGTGACTACCCCTACTTATTCCTTGGCTTTAAATGGGGAATTGTTTGGGTACTTTCCTGGGAAAAAGGGGTTAAGGCAAGGGGATCCTTTTTCCCCTTTATTATTCACAATATGTATGGAGTATTTGTCAAGAATTCTTTACAGGGTGAAGGAGATTGAGGGCTTTAAACATCATCCCCCGTGTAGAAGGATGAATTTAACCCACCTCTGCTTTGCAGATGATCTCTTGTTGCTCTGTAGAGGAGATTGGCAATCTATGGTGATTATGATGAGGGCTTTCAATACTTTCTCTGCTGCTTCAGGCCTTCATATGAACAAGGAGAAATCAAACATTTATGGAAATGGTTTGGAGCCAGGGCTACTGGAAGAGTTTTCTGAGATTACTGGGATGAAGATTGGCACACTCCCTTTTCATTATCTTGGAATGCCAATCTCTGCTAGGAAACTTTCAGTCCTTGAATGTAATATTCTAGTTGATAGAATTGATGATAGAATTAGATCTCTTGGGACTAGAAGGGTATCCTATGTTGGTAGATTGGTGCTTATTCAAAGTGTACTTAGTACCCTTCATAATTACTGGGCTCGCATTTTCATCCTTCCTTCTAGCATTATGCTGAAAGTTGAGAATGTGTGTAGAAGCTACCTGTGGAAAGGTGAAGCTGTGTCCTACTCTCTTGCTCTGGTGGCTTGGGAAACTGTCTGTAGACCACTGGAACAGGGAGGGCTAGGGATCAGAGACTTGAGAAGGTGGAATATTGCTACTGTAGGGAAATATGTGTGGTGGGTTATGCAGAAAAAGGATACTCTTTGGGTTAAATGGGTGCATTCTATCTATATCAAGGACCAGCTCTGGAAAGATTATATCCCTCCTCCCGGTAGCAGATGGGCATGGAGAAGGATATGTAGGGTGAAGGAACAACTTCTACCAGGCTATGATGGTTCTGACTAGCATGGTACGAATGGTCTGTATAATATTGCAGAGGGGTACAACTGGTTGGGCAGGGAGAGTGTTGTTGTGGAATGGCATGAGTGCATTTGGAACAAGATTGGTATTCCCAAGCATCCGTTTATTGGATGGCTATATGTTCACAACAGACTATTAACAACAAAGAGACTGACTAGGATGAATATTGTCACCGATCAGATTTGTGTCCTGTGCACAGAGGAGAATGAAAACTGTACACACTTGTTCTTCCATTTCTCTTATAGTAGAAGAGTTCTTGAGCTCGTGAATGCTGGTTTTAGACTGAATATCCCAGCACCTAATGTACTGGATTGGTGGTGCAATGTCAGAAGCAGGAATGAGAGCAAGGTTGTATCTGCTATCATCATTGCTATGTTATATCATATTTGGTGGGTAAGGAATCATTGTCGAATACATTTTCCTATATGGAGACCAGAAATCATCTTTAAGAAGATCAAGGAGGATATATGCAGTGGTGTCGGCTGAGGAAATGAAGGAACCTTGGGCTTAGATGGGGCTTAAGAGTTGTTATTGTTTTATTTTGAAAAATTGATTGTAAACAAGATGTATTGGTTGATCATGTAATTGCCCTAATTGATATAAATGAAATGACTAATATTGTACCAAAAAAATAAAATGATGAACCCTAGATTTGGGAAATGACCACTTCAATTAGATTAGGGATTAGAGGTCAGATTTGTAAGGGCTTTATGAGAGGAGTGTGTGAAATAATTAGGGGTAAAGGGTACTTTGGTCATTGCATATAACCCATAGTGTGAAACATAAACAAGACGATAATTAAGAAAAACTGTCATTAAAATGCAAAATAGGTGTGGATGGTGAGGATTACCTTCAAAACTAGGGGGTTATAAGTAAATTTGGACTCCATAGGTGTTAAATTGTAAAGTTTTGGACTCAATAGGTGGTAAAACACAAAAAACACTATTGGTTATGATGATATTGAATTCTTTGATATTTTGGTTGCATATAGATTAATTTAATCAAATATACTTTATGGGTCAAGATCCGGTGAGAACCACTAACATAATGAGAACCGTGAGAACCCTCACTAAATCTCCACCAAATCTTGTTTCGAAAGTTTTGATGGATCATTTACAATTAGTTTAGTTTATTAAATAAAAATATTTGCAATAAGTAAACAAAATTTATTGATTATATTAAAAAATATGTGCTTAATGTACATAAATTCAATTAGGTAAACTAAAACTACTCTAAATGCATGAAAACGAGCACTAGGTGCATGGAAATTGTTGCATGCATGAAAACAATTACTAGGTGCATGAAAACGAGCTCTAGATGCATGAAAATGAGTACTAGGTGCATGAAAATTGTTAGATACATGAAATTGATTACTAGGTGCATTAAAAAGAGTAAAATCTATTTCGACTCAATTTCCGCCAGTAGCTTTATAAATTTTCGGCCAATAAATATGTTATCTAGCCATAATATTCTACGCCGAATCCAAATATTTTGTTAGTTTTGAAAAATAAATTTTGTAAGGCGGAGTTCTTACGGTTCTCATTATCTTAGTGGTTCTCACCGGATCCCAATTCTCTCTTTATATATATATATATATATATATATATATATATATATATATATATATATATATAGAGAGAGAGAGAGAGAGAGAGAGAGGCAAGATCCGGTGAGTCCACCTAATTAATTGGGTCCGTGAGTCCCGTAACAATATCACGTACAACACATAACAATATCAGGCGTAAAACTTGACACGTGGATCCTATTATTCACCCACACAAAACTAGTAAAAAAAAAAGGCTTCTTACGCAAGTCATAGAACTTTCTCTCTCTACAATTTCAAAACAAACTCAACCGTCATATACTTTCACTCACTCTCTCTCTCTTTAAAATCGAACAAATCCACGCGAAATATCAACGATTCAACTCAACTTCGTCTGGAATTACACTTAATTTACCAATTTCAGTGTTGTTTTGGACAAAATCGTTGAGGTATTTTCTATTTTCCTTTTTTTCTGCTGTTTTTTTTTATTTTAGTTGATTTTCGAGCACTATTATTGTGTAATTTGTTCGAAATCACTTGATGCATGTTGATCTTGTGCCACAATTGTTGTATAAGTAGTGAAAAAGTTAATTAATCGATAAATAGTAGAGAAAATTGACTTTCTAAATGTGTTAATTCATGTTCTTGCTTTGAAATTGAAATTATTTTAGTTAGCCATCATTATTTCGACATTTTGAAGTAAAATTAGGTTTAATTTTGTAAAAATAAGTTTTAGTTGCAGGAATTAGGTTTTTTAATTGTGTAATTCATGAAATTAGGGTTTACTAGTACGAAATTGATATTGTTTGAGAATGTAATTAGTAAATTGAGAGTTAGTAATGTAGATCTTCATCTTGGCTGTAATATTGTTGTTGAAAGTGATATTCATGTTTAAGAGTCAAAAATAGTTTGATATTGTTGTTCGTTTGATGTTGTATTGAATTTGATATTGTACTACTGCAATAGTGTTACATTCATGTTATTGTTTTCCAAAATATATTTTAGTTAAATGTAAGCGTGGATTCATTTGATATTTTTATATTTTGATACCGTGATATTGTTACTATAGTGTTATGATATTGTCATTCGTTTTGTGTGATATTGTTTTATACATGTTTTGATATTGTAATACTGTGAATATGAAATTGTAAAATGGTTATTTGTATATTGTAATTTAATCTTTGATATTTGGTGATATTAATGCAGTTATTAAGTAACATGAAGCTGACAATTAAAAATCCAAAGATGCCTCTAAAAAAAGGGGATGCGGCTGAAGAAACATTAGTCGTAATGCAGAAGAAACTTATCAGTAAACAAAACAAACCAAAGACAAAAAAGAGGCCGCTAGAAGAAAATGTTGACACTGAAGAAACATCACCGAAGAAGTTGAAGAGTTCTAATAAAAAGAAAAGTAATGGTGATGAGAATAAGCAATTGGCGACAATAAAACCAGTAGTAGATGACAAAATGGCAACAAATAAACTTCAGACGAAATGTCGACCAGGGCAGTTGGTGGAGTTGATTAATGGCCTCAGTAAAGAACAAAAAGAAGCTGTTAGGGAGATTGGATTTGGTGGTTTGCTGCAGTTAAAGGTGACAAAGTTACCACATGGCATCCTGCCTTGGATTTTAAAGGCATTTGACTACACATGCAATATGTTTAAGCTGAAGAAGACGGAGTTTATAATTAGATAAGATGATGTGCATGATATCTTTCTGCTACCTCGAGGAGGAAATCAGGTCGTGCTTGCGCAAACGGGTAACACCGTTTCTGTGACGGACAACAGACTGAAAAAGGAATGGAGGTTGCGGTTTGACTTGCAAAATAATTCAGATCCAATTACGGTGAAACGTGTCTTTGAAACATTGCGTGGGAGTAATGATTCTGGAGATGAATTCAAGAAACCGTTTGTTTTGTTCAGTGTGTCAGTTTTCCTGGCACCAACTTCTAATAAAACAATAGACTTGAAGTTGGTAAGAGTTGTCGCTAATGTTGAGAACATCCGGGCTTATGACTGGTGTGATTATATTTTCAGAGAGATGGTTAATAGTGTAAAGGTATTTAAACAGGGTGGAAAGTCAATTGTCATCGGTTGTATATTGGTTGTAATGCTGGCGTATTTCCATCGCTTTAATTTCAAAGGAGATGTTATGGGACACACGTTACCTCTTATAAGCCACTGGGATGATGAGAAGTTGTCAAAAAGGGTGCAGGATGAAAAGAAGACAGGATCGTTGGGTAATGCGCCATTGTCGAAGATTGACTACCCAATCAGTCTACAACAACAAGGTCAGAAAAATAAACAAATTCTTTATTTTTAACGTACTTAAGTTTAAAAAATTTTGAACAAGTACCAATATATCATATATTTTTCAGATAAACCAGAGGCGGTGAGAGGTACGCAAAATTCAGATAAGGGACTTGATGAAGTACTTGAAGAAGAAGTTGATGAAGAATGTGAATCGAAAGAATGGTACTTGATGGTAAAGCTGCCAAAAGGGGTTGAAAGCGATAAACAGATTAAAGCTCGATCGATTGATGTAAGCTCTCGTTACTTGTGGTTTTTCAGTTACAACAAATTTAAAATATGTGTCTCCTAGCTTGGTAAGATAATTTCTATTGTTATATAGGATGCTACTGCTTAAAGGTTGTTGTGATATTGTTTCTAAAGTAGTATGATATTGTTGTGTTTAAAGTGTGATATTCTATCTTTATGATATTGTTGTGATATTGATGTGATATTGTTGTGATATTTCTCTGATATTGTTGTGATATTGTTGTGATATTGCTGTAATATAGCTATGATACTGTTCTAATATTGCTCTGATATTAACATAATCTATTTTCTAGACATGGTGGAAGATGGTCCTGCCAGTGTCGTGGGCAGCAGTAGGCGGGGAAAGTCAGATGGGCTTGGATGCACGTTCAACTGTGGTATGGCAGATGATAAAGTACTTCTTGTTTCCATGTTTATGAGGGCTAACCAAGCACTCTTTGCTAAAATGTTAAGTACGAGGAAAGAAGTGCTAGACTACTGCCTATTGGACGACCACAATTTATCATTAGAGTATGATTTTTCTACATCTCTGACAGGCACACAACATATTATAGTATTTTTTTTTTGTGATACTTATTGGTTAGTGTTGTGATACTGTGTTTAGAAAGGTGTGATATTGTTATGACAAGACATTATTACTCCATCCTAGTTTACTCTAGTTGTGTGCTCCATCCTAGTTTTCTTAATGTTTGAATTTTGTTATTTATTTATGTTTGAAACAGCGAGGTTGTTGCCGTCTATGGCGATGGTCGATCACTTACCAGAGGGGATATTTTGTCCTTGCGTCCAACTGTGCC
>JAIUZE010010431.1:0-12832 GCA_022085475.1 Heliosperma pusillum
CAATCTACCGAATAGATCTTTGGCATCTTTCGCGGACTTAGTCAATGCATTCAACCAACAGTTCGCTAGTAGCCGTAAGCCAAAGAAGCAGACAAGCGCCCTCTATCGCGTTATTCAAAGGTATGATGAGCCTACTCGAGAATATATGTGCAGGTTTAATACGGAGAAGGTACACATTCCTGGATGTTATATTCCCACCGCGATTGAGGCCTTCAGGCAAGGGTTACTCCCAAACTCCAGCTTATACAAAGAATTGACAAGGTACCCATGCAATACCTTCGAGGATGTACAAGTAAGGGCAATGACAACAATTAGATTAGAAGAGGACACATGTCCATAAGCATATGTGGTACACCTGAGGTAGGTTGTAACCTATTAAATTCATTACCTTCTTTATATTTTTTAATAGCTACTGACTTGATCGTCGGAGGGCCGTTGGCTAAGCCAACGGCCAACCCTAGCAACACTATTCCTGCAGGACGGTCAGGAGTTCCCCTACTAGCACGAGGTGCCACTTAGGCTGCAGAATCTGCTACTCTGTCAGCAGATTAAGTCGTTGTTCCTGCAGCATGCAGAACAGGTCACGCTGCCTGCAGATCCAACATGGTGTTGATGTGTAACCTGGGGGCAACTCCCACAAATGTACTTCCAGTGTTCAGGTAGGTCCTAAGGAGTGTATATCCTCCAGCAAGGAGACAGAAGGAACGCCTGAAAGTTAACCAACATACAGTAGTTGCAGGAACAGTTCCTCCTCAGCAGGGGGAACGACGAACAGGAGTCCCAGGCTATTTTGCATGCCCTCCACAGTGGGCCTGTGAAAGTCATGCAGGGGGCAGGACCCTCTCCAACAATTCGCCAGCAGGCATTACAATACTCAATTTATCAATTATATGGTCATACATGACCTACTGACTACATTATTTGGTACAGGTATTTTACTCAAATTTTCTACCTTAATTTGAGTTTTGAAATTCATTATTTCACTATTTTCAACAAACAAGACAATAAATTCTTCCTCCAAAAGGAAGCCAAAACAATACAGCAGTACAATCTCCCCGAGGGAACTACATCGTGCGCGTGGTCGAACAGGAACCCCTGAGTTCCTCCAGGACAGACAAACTCCAGCACCACCAAAGTCACCATTACATAGCGTGGCGTACAGTCGGGCGACTAAATCCCAGAGCCACCATCTAAAGTCCTGCCGGCCTACATCCGCAGTGCATTCCCCACAATGCACTCCCAACAAACAGTGCATGCACGACATAACATTACAAACGCGCGCTACAAACGATAAACACATACTAAGTATTTCAGAAATACAAACAAGTAGAACTGAACAGTTCTAACATAGAGTACGTCTGCACCCCCGTAGGTGCAGACCACAACAAAGCCATGTGCTCCACCACTAACATTTTTCAGGTCGGCGTAATTACTACATGAGCAAGCTCGCTCGAGGTTCTCATCACCGGGATTACCCTTGGCGATCACAGCGGCAAAGTCAGGAGGAGGCTACCTCCTGAAGAATCCACCATAAAGAACCCAGCTTCCACCAGCAGGAACACAACTTCCGTCAGCAGGATTCCACCTGATACCTACGTGGTCATGCTTCCATACCAGCAGGAACAGGGAGGCGGAAATCAGCTAGAACAACAGGGTATTGTCCAGCAAGAACGAGCAGATCAGAATACCAGAATTCAGGGAGCACATGACATGAGTTCAAAATATTGTCTAAGGCGCACAACAGGCACATGCTCGTTCCAGCAGGGGGCAGGAGCACATACTCGTTCCAGCAGAGCAGGAACAACGTGTTCCAGCAGAATAATACCAGCACAGTACCATCAACCAGCAGGAACCTGAAGACTAATTTTCCTTCTCAACGAAGTCGAGAAGCAAAATTGGGGGCAATTGTTATAGCCAAAATTTACAAATTTCCTACTTGAATATGTGGCATCTTAAGGGTGGTCCATCATGGAGGGAGTGGACTGATGACATGGAGAGAAAAGGTCAACAAACTAACTCCCCAAAAAGAGGAGTAGTTGAGAAAGAACATGAGAGCATCCAGGGAGAACGCTGAGGAGGAACGGGTCAAAGGAAGGGACTATAACAGCAGCTGGAACAAGTCAACAACAACTTCCTAGAATTTAGGAGCAGTTGAGGAAGAATATGATCAGACTTAACAGGCGGAACAGAGGAACATAAATCCAGCCTCCTGCCAGGAGGAACGCCAGGAGGAACACCAGGAGGAACATAAATCCAGCCTCCTGCCAGGAGGAACGCCAGGAGGAACGCCAGAAGGAACGCCAGGAGGAACGCCAGAAGGAACGCCAGGAGGAACACCAGGAGGAACATAAATCCAGCCTCCTGCCAGGAGGAACGCCAGGAGGAACGTTCCTCCAGCCAGGAGGAACATGAACCAGTCAACAACTAATCCCTTGAAAGCAGGGAGGTTGACTCGGCAGGCCGAACGAAGTAGCACGAACCCAGCCTCCTGTCAGGAAGAACAAGAATGGGTCATGTAACAAAGTCCCCAAAAGTAGGGGAGTTGAAGGATTTTAGGAACAAGCAGTTGGAAGAGCAACGACAGCAGCAATTAGGGTTTTAATTTGAAGGCATTAGGGTTTTACAAGGCCTATAAATAGGAGAGACCTAAAGCAGGAAAAGGGGAATCCATTTTTCTACAGCATCTCCACAAAATACAAACCCCATCATTGTTATTAAAAAACTCCACTGCCAATTGTATTTATTTTTCTTGTTCTAGCTCACATCTCCATTAACGAAACTTAGTGCAATATTTGGCGGGATTCCGACTCCCCACGCGGTTTTTCCCGATTTGGGTTTCCGCGTCACCATTTTTGTGTGTCCTTTTTCCATTACTCTACATTTATTATTATTTTCGCCATTACTTTTGCTTATTTTCCATCCGTATTCCGTCACAAATCACATATAAATTAACCCCCTTTTTTAGGCTAAAAAGAGTAGATCATTTTGACCCGTCAACGAACGAATTAATAGGTTTGGGTAATTTTTTATTACCAAAACGCTACCACCCTTGAAACTACCTCTTCAGTCAATTATATCATTCGTTCAATTAATATTATAGTCTCCTCATAATTTTCGAAACTCCAACCACGACTAGTCTTCCTCTATCCACGCATCTCTCCCCTCAAAACGACCCACAAGGTACTAAAACCATTATCTCAAGATAGCTACCAAATATAACCACAATAAGCTCTCGCATTCCCTTTTTCAGACTTAAATAACTCTCATTCTTTCCTTAATCCTACATTTTCATGAAATGTTCCACTAACAACTAACAACCAACAATTCTATCTCTATATTCATTCCTAATTTCTCATTTTAAATCTCTTTTCTCCCCATTACTTCAACCCAACCCTTCCGACCGCCAAATTCTGTAATAACGATATTCTATCAATACCCCCACCAAATACCAATACATCTCACACAGGCCACAACCTAGAGTACTTCCAACGCCATAAATGATTCCACCAAACATTACACAGCATTCTCTTCGATTACTAAACACTAATTACCCACAAACAATCATTCGCCAATATATATATCATATTGTTTTATCACATCGCTCATCTTCTCATTCGAAACTACTACCACCTTCCCTTCTTATTTCTTATTGAAATATGCCCTTTGCATCTCTAATATTTATCCCAAAATATAATCCTCCAAATATTCCTCTTCCACTTGTCTCTTTCCAACTCCTAATTCCCAATAAAAATCACTTCATGAATTCATAATTATCATTCCATTTACGCTATTCTATTGCTTCAATTACTCCTTTGCTTTACCAATTCGCTATTTATACTTCTTCCAGTTCACACCAATTACAGTTACTCACTATCCCAAAGGTTCACTCTCACTATCTAGTCCCCTAATAACGCGACTAACTTCTTATTACCTCAAGATTCCAAACTCAACAACACGTCGCTACTCCCTTCTAATGATACGCCATAATATTTTCTTTATCACACTATTTTCCTTAATTTGCCACTAATTAATAAGCTCATACAATCACCAAAACTCATCTCATTTTATTATCATATATCCTTGGCATACCTCAAAACCATTCTTACCTCCTATCATATTTCCCAAAGTATTTCTTCGCCACAATCTTTTCTTAATAACTCGAATGCGTAGCAAAACAATTACATCAAAGTCTCATTTACACATCAAGCGAACTAATATCTCTAGGTACCATCATCATTACATTCTCCTATATCGCTCCTTACCGCACATTTCCCTTAATCAACTAATACATTCTTATTTTCCTCAATATTTTGCTCCTATTCCCATTATTACTATTCATATCTCTCTTCTAATTCCTCATTTCCTACATTACTATTCTCGCATTATTATTCGACCATATACGCACACGCCTCTATATATTGCTCCATACACAACATCATTATCCATCTCATATCATAAAACCGATTCTCCCTCTCACAAGGCTCATAAATCTATCAATCTTAATTATATATGACCAAATGTACCTCTCTTGGAAACCACACAATCATAGGGATCAATATTCGCTTTATAAAACCCGTCGAACTCATTCACGAAGACCAATATATATTCAAACACATATCCATATTACATTATGACCCATCAAGATGACGCCTCCTCCACCTATTCTAAATACGGGACAATTAAGTACATAACTTAACACTGTCGAATACATGACACTCGTTCGAGTACACACTGTACTCGGTCAAGTACACATTGTACTCGGTCGAGTACATACCCATGTAAGCACCCAGAAGCCAAAATTTTAGACACTCGGTCGAGTGCAAAGTGCACTCGGTCGAGTGGGACTTATTTCTCAACAATGACCATTTTTCGTAGAACGGACATATTGCCCTTAATTCTAAGTCAATTTCGGCTCTTGACCTACCGTTAGAATGTAACAGGACAAGCTATTACCTCCACTTGAAATTACATCAAATCATTTCTAAAACTCAAGTTACGGCAGTTTAAAGACAGACATTCCAAAATCGAACTTCCTACAATTCAGATTTTGTTACCAAACAAATTACCACTCATCAACATACCTCATATCATATAAAATACCATAATTCACAATCATTTACATGTTATCATCATCTCAATATATAAATATCAATTAACTCAAAAACATACTTCATTCAAACATGTCATTCTCCTAATTTCTCAACATTCCGTCGCAATATGCACATAGGTCATTCATGTCAATTATTCCACATCACATTCTCATGCCATAATTAACGCATACTTTTCATGTTCACCATGCAATTCTTTCATATATATACCACATGCCATACTCATATATCTTCACCACTTCATATCAAATTCATCACATTCCATACTCATATTTCATCACCACTCCATATCAAATTCACCAGTCAACATGGTAATCACATCATACACACATATACGTCCCAACACTACCCGTTGTGACCGATTAAGAGCTATAGGGGCAAAGTTGCGATTTTGGGACGTCTCCCAAATCTTTGCGGTAGCTTCCTACGACTCCTACCCGGATTCATTTTATTAGACACTCCTAAGTTCATTGGTTTTAGGTTCCAAAATTGTCGCTCTGATACCACTTTGTAACACCTTGATATACCAAAGAGCCTTACAAGACCTCCTTAGTACATCGAGATGTTACCATCTCGGTTGCCTGAGATAGTACATATCAAATAGACCATAAAGGATCGTACTTATTAAATCAATGTTTAAATCAGGTTACATCAATCCAAATCCAGACGACACACGGTCGTAACAATAATCCAACTGATAAAATAAAGACAATAAATGTAATGTCTAAGACTCTAGTCATCAATGCGAAAGCTAAGACTCAACAGCGGCAATCTCATCAACTCCCCAACGCAAGATCATCGACTTACCTGCTGAACAGCTGCTCACCATTCTCCAATGGATCAAAGCAGTTTTAGAAACAATACATGGTCAGTACTCCATAAGCCGATCAATGTACAAGACAACAAAGTAATCATCACAGTAACAAAACCGGAGGCCCACCGCAGCGGTCACCTCGGTAGCATCAGGCTACCACCCTGACCTGCAAACCACCCATTGATCCCAGACCGCAGTACTGGGCATCGAAATTCCATCTCACCGCAGCGCGATTCACGGAACATTAATGTGCACACCCCTTCGTAGCGGAAGAGCTACGAGAGGCAAACTCAGGCTGTGATCCGTCTCTTGGAGTATCACCAAAATAGTAACCAAGTATCACAATTCCAATTCCAACACCAAACACCATCATCATCACCGTAGTAACCATAATCATCGTCACAACAATAACCATCATCATCATCATCAAAATAACAACCATCATCATCATCATCAATAAGCCACACATCTCATCGACAAAGATTAACATAGAAAATACTGAGTAGAAAACCTATCTTATTCGCAAATTTAACATAAATCACAATCAATCAATCTAGAAGCTTTCTTCTATGAACCCTTGTTTCTCTTTCCCCTAATTCAATTAGGGTTTCAATGCATAGCAATTATCAATATGGATAACCATGAAAGTGAATTACTTACCAAGTAGAATTAACGAGACAAAAGGTAAATCCGATCCAGAATGATTAGAGATGTTCTTGAAGGGTTTGAGAGAGTTTTAGAGGGTTTTAGGGTTTTGTTATGACACGTAAAATGAGAATTATGTTTTAATCCTCTTAAAAAATCCTTAATCAACACTACAAGAAACAGGGTCATTACCGACGGAAAAATAGCGACCGACATATAAATCCGTCGGTAATCAGTATCACCGACCGAGTTCGGTCGGTAAAATATATGCAGTCGGTAATTTACCGACCGCAACCTTACTGGTCGGCAAATTGGTATAGTCAGTCGGTATTCTACATATTACCGACCGTTTTATGGTAATTTTACCGACCGTTTTTCTACTCGGTCGGTAACCGTATTTAATGAAATAGACTCAGCCTTTGTTCCACCTCCATTATTACAAATTAGAGAAAAAAATCACAAGAGGCAAAGAAACCCAACTTCAGCACACTACCACCGCACATCACCACCTCACATCATGACCGCCGCCCCACCATTGTGCTTCCGCCGCCCCGCCGACGCCACCGCCGGCCACCACCAGCCTACACGAACAGTGAGCACTTATATTTCTCTTCTACTCTTCTGATTTCTTATTTGTTCTAGCCATTCTAGGTATAGATTTTTTCTTTAATTTTCTTTGCTTAGTTGATCAAATTGTGTTTATTATTGTTATTTAGCTATAATATTGAGTAACATTTGATTATTTGTTATCAATTAAAGGTAGATTTAGACTTAGTTAAATTAGGGTTTGATGAAATTAGGGAATTTGGGGTTTGTTTGTTTTAAGTTAATTTAATTGAGTTAATTATTGTTATTTACCTACACATTAAGTAGCAATTAATTAGTGTTGTTTTATAGTGTTCTTTTTAATGGTGAAGTGTTGTCTAGTGTTGTTTTCTAGTAGTATATATTGGGAGTATCTAGCATAAATCATACGATTTACTTGACGAAGTAGCTCTATCCGAACTGAGGAGATGTTCTTCTTCTTCTTCAAATATGTAGATTGCCTTTATTCTTCTTCTTGTTCTTCTACAATTTTATTCACTTGATGTTTAAGTGTTGTGGTTTATGTTGGATTTTTCTTTCTTCTTTGCAGGTAAGGACGGCTATTGTTATTGCTAGCTAGACATTCATGTTGCTAGCTAGACATTCAGGTAAGGGGGATTCTCTAATTTGTTTTGGGTTAGTGTTAACAACTTCATGTTTTTTGCTTAACTTGTATGTTAAATAATAGTTATCGTCTGTTTTAGAAGCATCTTTATGCTTAGAAATTATTACTTTCTTATAGGAGTATTTCAACTTGTTGAGGTATCATGATATTGTGTTGAGTAAGGTATTTAGGAAGCTAATCTATCTCCGTGTATAGTACTCCCTCCGTCTTAATTATTTCTTTGCCTTTGATTAAAATAACCTTTACAAAGAATAAAAAAATGGCAAACAAGTGATTGGAACAAATAGAGTACTAAACTTTAGTTTGGTAGCTAAGTTTTTGTTATACTTCAAACTTCAGTACATATGCTCCCTGTGTTAACTTGGTTCTTTCCCTAAACTACTCAGATAGTTTGGCTTGTAACAAATTGAGTAAGTGTTGAACGAATTGATTTATGTTTGTAGTTGATTTGAAGTAGTTGATTAGCCGAAGGGTGCTGTAAATGTCTTATCTCTAATATTAAGTGTCTGCTTCTAACTTTCACTTCTAATGAATCTCTTCTTGAGCATACATTGCCTAGGTTGATGCAAATTCGTTTTTTTTTTTTGTTTTTTTAGTGTACGTTTGCTCTCCGTCATTTATTGTCTTGTTTATACGTTTAATTTGCGTAGTTGAGCTACCTTGGTTGTACATTTAAATTTGTTATTGCTTTCAACGCAGGTTATAGTAAGCTGGCTATCTAAGCGTCTTCAATTATTAGCATGAGATCACGCATTCTAATAATTTTCCTAAGGACAAGTGAAAATTGGGTAATGCGTATTAATGGTTAGGCATTGGCAGAATTTGAATTTTTGTGATTTTTCCCAATTAAAATAGATACTTGGAGTTTAAGTGACAGTTCAAGTTCATGGTGTTAATGAAAATGGTGTTACAAAGAATCCAGGGGTCAGTTTTGATTTTAGCATGTTTAACCAAGATTTATGAGACACCCAACCAAAAAATAGTGACGAGGGGGAGTTACCTTCCCTTGGCCCTTACTCAGGGAGCCTTCTTAACATATCCAAATTCAGTCTGGTGTTTAAACTATTGGAATTGTTGGAACCCTTAAATATAATTGTAATGAAGACTTAATTGTATGAGTCGCTTAATTCTTGATTGTGTGAGTTGCTTAATATTTAACTGTAATAACTGAAGGCCAAATCTCTTATACCGTGGTTGTCTTACGTAACAGGATACTGCTTTTGAAAAACAAAGTGCCCTCTTTGCCGTCACTGTTTCTGATATAGTGCTCATAAACACGTAAAAGCCGGGGCTTCCTCTCTACTACTTACTTTGATGATTGTAGTACGAGATAACACAAGCGTATGCTCAATTTCCTCTTGCTCTAACACTTTATAGGTATTATCTGGACATACTTTTACCTTCCACTGACTGTTGTATAACGAGTCACGCTCAAATGTGATGATACCTTGATATGCCTATTTCAGGTAAATTAAGAAGAAATGCGCAGCTTGAGTTCAGAAAACAAGAAAAAGACATACTACTAGGATAACTCGTGTACGCGGCGGTCGTGGTCTTGTTAGAGTCGGAGTAGAATTTCAAGTAGAAATTATTGTAGCTTGATGTTAGTTTACATTTATTGGTAGAATATGACTTTGTAGTTTGAGAAACCTTTGTTTGGATATATTGTATTGTATTTGAATAACATTTTGTTTATACAATTCATGATTGGATCTCTTGGTGTGTCAAGTATTGAAAATATCATTATGTATAGTACAAAAAAAAAATTAAAGGTAAGATAATAAGCACATGGGAGAGAAAATAAAAAAATTATCACATAGTAGCGCCAAACTTACCGACCGAACAAAAAAAATTACCGACCAAAAAAAATAAATTACCGACCGATTATTACACTTTACCGACCGATTTTCGGTAGGTAATTACCGACCAAATTTCTTTTTACCGACCACAAGAACGGTCGCTAATTTTACCGACCTACAAAATCAGTCGGTAAATTATATTTACCGACCCTTATTACCGACCGCAATATTTGGTCGCTATTTGTGAAAAAACGGTCGGTAAACTTATTTACCGACGGATTTTTTCCATTACCGACCGTTTATTTCAGACGCTATTCACGCGTATTCTTGTAGTGCAAACCATCCGAAATAAACTCGCAGACTGGTGTACTCGGTCAAGTGCAAGATGCACTCGGTCGAGTGCTAACCACACTCGGCCGAGTGTCACAGAACAGAATACTGTTCAACAGACACACCAGCCTCTGAATACACACTACTCATCCGAGCACCATAACCACCGGTGAGTAAGCCTAGGTCGACCGCGTACCTAGTACTCAGAAATAAGGAGTATTACATCGGTGGTCCGGCTGGGAGTCATACCAAGCTGCGTGTGCCAACATGAATAAGAGTCAGAGAACCGGATATCGTGTTCACCATTCGGTGCACCGGCGGCCTGGTGGTCGACTGGTGATCACCTTTAGCTGGCTGGGCACGCAAGGAGGTAATCCAGGGATCAACAGGTCTACAGGTGGCCGGTTGACCAGCTATGAGTCTGGAATGAGGAGGGGCCAAGGGGAAGGGATGTCGGCCTATTGGACTATTGGTGGCCCTAGGCAGCCTCCATCGCTCGGTTTTTGCTCGATTTTTTGCGCTCTTTTCGCATCGCTTCCTTTCCGCTTCTTTTCCCAAGTTTAAAATCGCTTCTTCAATTTGATTTCCTAAAATTATTGATTAAAATACGAACTATCAAAATATAAGCAAAATGTAAAAGAAAACGGGTTTTAAAATAGTCTTTTAATTTACGCACAAAATAAGACTCGGGCGGGGCTAAAATGCGGCAAAAATGGGCAAAAACTTATTATAATATATATATTTTGAGTCCATGAGTCCTCATCTTGGCCATTAGATCAAGGGGATGAAGGCCAACATTAGAACAAAATGGAGGGAAAATATTAGAAAAAGATGAGTGGCCTAGAGTGAATTGAACTTATATATGGTCTTGATAGTGTATCTTCATAATAAAATATGATTTTGAATATATAAATTTGAATTTATTGTCTCGAAATATTCACCACCCTGACCCGACCCGCTACCTGCACCGACAACCTCCCCCATCACCCTCTCAGGGCCGCCGACCACCTCTCCACGGTTCATCCATGCACTGACCATCTGTACGCGTACACTACCGCTCGACGCCGCCTTGTCGACAACCCCTCCTTGCCTTCAATGCCACACTTAACTATCATCGGCCGATCCACCTTAAGCCGCAGTGAAGGTGTTGGATCGACGAGGCAACGAAAGAATCAAGCTTTAGTAAATAAACAACGCCATCAACGGTAACGACAACGCCAATCATCAGCCGATTCAACTTCAGTCGCAACGAAGTTGTTGGGTCGACGCCGGATCTGGTGCTAGGATGTATTTGACGACATGGCAGGTGGTTGGCGTTGGAGGGGGTGATTGAGGCAATCATCAGCCGATTCAACTTCAGGCAGTTGGTACTAAAGTCTACTTGTTATCAATTAATTATAATCACAAATAATCTCCTACTATTTATTTGGTCTGTGTAACAAAATGAAAAGATAATAATAAATCGGGGAGGGAGTTAAAGAGATGTGCAACCAAGAACTCAAGAAGTGTATCACGCCATTTGAATATAATTTGCGTGCATAGGGGATTACTGGATTAGGGTCTAATTGTATTATTACAAGTAACTACTTAAATTTATCACAATAATTTAACATATAAGAAAATGTTGGAATAGATCTAAAATTGATAATTTTGATCGGTTGACAGTTGACAGCTGGCACCCAGTTGTGTATAAAGATTGACTTTATAATAACATTCAATTAACTTCCAATCATCATCATCATTATCATCTTCTCCTTTGATTAAGGTGACATGTATACACCATTCTTATTTAGTTCGTCCATTATAATAGCATTATTGCTGTTCTCCTGCTTTGCAGCTCAATGCTTATCCTCTACCTTTGCTGATCAAAATCTCATCAGATCAGTATCTGACGGTCAACATGATGTCTACTTCCTTGATCATCATCACCATCCCTTTCCCAGGTGTGCTTTCCCTCTCTTTTCACTTTGTAATGACGACCTCGTAATAACTTATGCACCTCATCGATTAATAATGGTACGTACCACGTACCTAATTATGGGACTCTTATATACGTGTGCATCGACTAAATTTTTAGAATTTCTGCTTTATTCAATTTTTTCACCTATTATTTATTTTTGTCTAACAAAGCTCGTACTTATTCGACTTATAATAGAGTTGAATGGGGATTTGAATATGAGATTTATTATTCTCAATACCTCCGTCTTAATCATTATAAGCCATTTTCGATTCCTTTCTGCCATTATCTATCAATAGCTCTTGCCCTCTTCTTTCTTGTATGTATTCCACAACTAATTATCCTTCGAAATATATGAGAGCTTGTAATTTGTAAGAAGCTATGCATGAACTTTCTATCCCATTATAGTCTCAACTCTCACATGATAGGATAAAAAATAATAGCCGTCAGCCCGTCATTATTTCTCGTACTCGCGTCTTCTATACGGTGCATCATTTTTATGATCAAAATTGTTCAAAAGTGGTTTAATTTTTTATTACATACTCCATCCGTCCCGATTATTTGTTACATTTGATTTTGTACACAAAAATTAAGAAACGAATTGGACACCATTTATGATGAATGACAAATGGGTAATAGTTCCATTGGAGATCAAATTGCTCATTTGAAAACCTTCTTAATAAATAAAAAGGTAAAGAAATGAATGAGACATCCTATAATAAAATGATAACAAATGACCGGGCGGAGAGAGTATATATAGAATAGTATTTGCATTGTTCATTACTCAACATTTTTGGAAATATCAACTTAAAAATATGAAAGATAAGAAAGAGTTGAAGAGGGAAATAAAAATGCCACGTAAATGAAATGCTCAAAAAGTTCAATTTTCGGAAACATTTAGAGGTATGATTAGGGGCGAACCCATCTACTGGCAAGGGGTGGCTGTCGCTACCCCAAACATAAAAAAAT
>JAIUZE010010434.1:0-38017 GCA_022085475.1 Heliosperma pusillum
CAATTACATAATGTTAGGGCATAAAAGATCCTTAATACGCTCGTAACTTAACATCACTACAAAATAAATATTTAACACTAGCAAAAGATCTTGTCGGAAAGAAGAAACGAATTGGTGGAGTACGAAATACTGGTCACGAACCTCCTTATCCAAATCTTGCACACCACTAACATCTCCTGAAAGCCTTCGATATATGAGAATTGCAAATAGGCAGGAACATGGTGCACTTAACGCCACAAGAGCGTAGAAATGAAAGGTGGAATGCAGACCATTGCACTCTGTCTCCGATGGAGAATGAACTCCTACACCTTGTCTGTCGAACTCTACAAACACACAACCGTCAGACCAAAAGACCCAGCAAGCAGTCAAATAATATCAAAGGGGCCACTCAGCCAGTCTTTTGTCCAAAGTTGCAACAAAGCACCGTCTTATGACGGGTCCAACCCAACCAAGACATAGATATTCCGAAGCGGCCTCATGAAGGCCATTATTCTTGCCCAAGATAGTCCAAAACATCGACCAACTAACAAAGCGGGCAACAAAGCTACTTATGTAATAACTGAATTTTGTTTGAACTAAAAACAAAATGAAAAGAGCTACAACTGCATGGGTTATAGGGTAGAACACCCATAACATCCATAACGGAGTCATTAAGATAAACCAATAGGAGTTTCTTATCTGGGACGAAAGACATAATAAACATGGATTAAACGAAATTATATTGAACTGGCAACCACTGCATCCAACCCCACAAATACAACCGCCGAGACCCTACTCGACCTTACCCAATCACATCACCAACAGATAGCGACAGACGCACCGGAGACAAAAGACCACGCACCAAACCAAACCCTAAGCTAACACCAAGGATCCAAACAAAAGCCAACACATAACTCTCAAAAGAAAACCCAAATACCACACCCTTACATGCAAAAAGACCACGACAGAAAAAGAAGATGCACAAATGAAAAAGCAGTAAACATATCCGGTAGGTTTGAGGAAGGGGCGGGTTAGACCTGGTAAATGGGTCATTCGGGTCGGGTTCGGGTCGAGTCACTTTGGACCGGGTCATTTTCGGGTCAATAATTATCAGGTCACTTTCGGGTAGGGTCATTTTTGGGTCGGGTAATTTTGGGTCGGGTCGTTTGGGTCATTTCGGGTGAAATTTTGCTTAAAATAAGTTAATGCGAGTCATTTTGGGTCACTTTAAGTCACTTCAATTCGGGTCATTTTGGTCCGGGTCGGGTCAGATCGGGTCTTTCGGGTCAAGTTCGGGTCACTTTCGGGTCTCGAGCCAGCGTTATCGGCTCGAGTCATTTGGGTCGGGTCAGTTTTGACAGGTCTAGCCGGGGGGAGGGGAACACCAATTGGGCCCAAAAACCACGACCACATAAAACACTACACCACAACACTAATGGGTTATACCCATCGACAAGAACAACCAGACTATAGATTTACCGGGGGTGGGGAAATACTCCATAGGTTGATAAGGGCGATAAGACGGGACGGAGAACCACAGACACGGGTAGACACTAAATCAGTGAGGCTCAAAACTAGGCCTTGCTAAACTGACATGATCCGAAATGACCCGACCCGAATAACCCGACCCGAACTCGACCTAACACCCGAACTCAAGACCCGAATTTGACCCGAAACGCAAATTGACCCGGCCAACCATAAACCGACCCAGATGTTTATTGTGGCAAACAGATTATTATTCATGAATAACATGAAAATAGCAGACCCGAAAATGATCCGAACCCGAAATGACTCAACTCGACCTGAACCCGACCCAAAACCAGCAATTCAGAAATTGTCCCGACCCGGTCCGAACCTGAACCCGACCCGGTTGACCCGTTTGCCAGGTTTACTCAAAACCAACGAGGCTTTACAGGCAGTCTGAAACAGACCGACGGACCGCCAAAAGGACACCAACCAAAGGAGTGAGAAAAAAAAAAAGATAAGGGAAAATCAACTTTTATTTTGTGATGCGAAATATCGTCGGAGATAGGCCATGGGATGAGCCCATATCCGACGACGGGTTAGGCTAGGGGAAGGTGGAGGCAGTGTGTGGGAGGAGAGGCGGCGTAACGAGAGAACATGGGTTAGGGTTTTCTTTTAATTTTAGAGAGAAGTGAGTTGAAATCTAGAGATAATGTGTAATGTGTTCTATTTTAAATTTAATATTCATGGTTTTCTATGCTAAAGATATTTTATTTAATTAGTTTATTTGATTTAATGAAAATAAAATTTAATATTATATACTAAAAACGAAGAAAATGTTAATTTCTGTCCAAGACTGGACCATACTAAAAAATACAAGTTTGGTCTAATTCAAGACCAAATTTTTTAGGTCCAGCCACCTAAATATATTTTTTGATCTTTGCTTCTGTTCGCTTTTGGATCGATGCTTACCCCTACTCGAAAGGACCTTTCTAATAGTTCATGAAGAATCGAACATGAGATGTCTCTTAAAAACGCCACTGGTCCACAAAAATAGGACCGTAGTCATTTGAAAGTTAACAAACATATCAAATAAAGCATTGTCTAATAAAGAAGCCGATAAGAAGTGATGATAAATTTCTGTATATGAAACTTAAATAGGAGTAAATAAAAAGAAAAAGGTAAAGAGTTGAAGACGCATAGAGTAGTGGTGCTAAATTAGCTGATAGGCGAAAGCGGGTACATGGCCCATGATATTCCATCATTGCATTGCAAGCAGCCAAGCAACACTATTGAAGTGGCGTTGATAGTGATCAAGTGTTTCCAAAAACATTGAAGTGGCGAGTTCCAGTAAGTGACCGCTTCCGAATTAGGTATTGGGTCGGGGTATTACATCAATCATAATTTAATTGTCCTTGTACTCTTTCTTTTTTTATATACAACGCACGTACTATTTAATACAAGGAGTAAGTTGTTATTTCGTCTCGGTTTTCATAAACGTCCAAATATTAGATGTAAGTTAATTTAATTTCATGAAATGAAGGAAATATTTTATACGGAGTACATTATGAATACATACGGTCTCATTAGCGTGTATTGACCAAAAAAAGTTGATTTATAACAAATGTGCATAAGCTATTTCTTTGACTAGTACGCTTCCCGAGTGACCGTCACACATTAATACGATGCAAAAAAATAACATATGTCACCTATAAAATTTAAAACGAAGAAAGACCGATACCAGATTATGTCATGACCTAGATTGAAACCTCGTCTGCATTAAAATGGTCCATATGGCTCTTTAAAAACCAAAAAATAACATTATTTATGTCATATAAAAATCAATATTTGACCAAATGATTTGCGTACACGATTGACCTACTTAAAGGGGACGCATAACGTTACTACTAAAATGACTAATACCACTCGTAATTATGAGACAGTGAATAGCAACGAAATTTTAGACTTACTTTGTATTTGAGTGTCATTAAAGGAAATTGTAGTGGCGAGTGGCATTATCATTTCCTTAGTTAAACCATGAAAAGAGATATATGTGTCACACAGTAACTAATGTGACAGTTTTATACCGTCTTTACCAACCCAATTCTTAGCGACTTTAGCCTTGATATATGTTATTTATAGTTATTTTAACTCACTAATGCATTTTGATAGTGGTTGCATTGTTTGGATGTGTTTCTACGCAATTTTGGTTTAATGTGTAGGTGATATGTTCGAGAATCGCATTCCGAGTTTGGGAAGTGACTTGGAGATTCTTAAACTTATGTCTTGGACTAAATTCGCCAAATAATGGGTTAATAAGAGTTACAAGATTGTGGATTAAAGACAAGTCAAGGCCCAACGATAAAGATCAAAGCACGGAAGTAAGTGAAGAAGAAGAAGCGTCGCACAAGAAAGCCACTAGGCGCGGCAAAACTGGTTGTTTCACTAGTCGCGGGGCGCGGCTTAGCATAGGAGCCCGATGACACTTCTAATTCTTCTTTATTTCGGCAATTATGCTCACACTTTATGACGCTTTATGAAGATGCTCTTTGAATACCTAAAAAGAACATGTTGTTGATAATATTGGACACACTTCATCCAACTTTAAATCATTCAAAGAATATCATATAAACGAGGGATAACAAGGTATAGTTTTTAGTTTGTTTACTTTTTGTATGGAAGACTAACTTCCTCATCTTGGGTCAAGCAATCAAAGCAAATGAACTAATGTTTTGTAAGACTCTTTTATTCTGTATTATTATCTCTTTAATATTGATTTTTATTCTCAATTCATTGTTAATATTATTGATAGTACTTTCTATTTTAATCACCTAGTTTGTATTATCTCTAATCTATTGCTAGTTTAGGAATTTGAAATTTTGTTCACTTGCCTAGACATTGGTAGCAACTATAGTTCATCAATTTGTATGCTTTTCATCGTTGTTGAATTGTTGGAGGATATAAATCTTGTGAATAAAGTGTAGAACCGTTTGTGTATGCGTTTGTTCATCTTTGTTGGCTTCTCTACTTATAATCTATGGCATGATTGAAATTAGATACGCTTGGACTAGATTGTCATCATCATAAGGATTGTTTATGTGCACTTTTCGCAGTGAATAACTAAAAGTATGGAGAAGTAGAAACTTATGTTTTCACAATAAAGTATTTAAGAGTAATTAGAGTCTAAAATAGTCAATGATCAAACTTAACTCATTTGTGGAAATTGTAAGACCCAAGATCTTTTTTGAATTTGAGTTTACTACAATCTTTTAATAATTTAGTTGGTTAGACTTAGACTCATAAGCACAAATACCCCTCAAATTGGTTACCTTAGTACCAGTTGCTTAAACTCACACTACATATAGACCTTCCTTGTGGGATCGCTACTTACTTACCCTTGTTATTGTTAGAGTTAGTAGAGGAATATAAATAGTGAATTTGGAGGCTCACGACAAGTCTAGCCAAATTTTGGCGCCGTTGTCGGGGAAGGCAATTGTTTTTTGTGTGCTTGTGTAATATTTCATGTAACTATTTTTTTAATTAAGGGTCTTGTGTCTTTTAATTTAGAAAATGTATTTCCATTTCCCCCAACAAGAGAATGAATTACTTTGTCACTACTTTGAAAGGCTCAAGAAGTACTTGATAGATCACCTATATTTAGGCAAGAGTCAAGGATTTTGGATTGGGGTTTACTATAATTTCAACCAAGAGACTTAAATAGATGTGCAAGTACAATGTGAGGGTGGGTTCTTTTATTTAAGACATGGAGAAAAATGGGATGTGCTTGATCTTTTGGTTGAGAATTCCCGACAATTAGAAATGACCACTTCAACTCTTAATCTTGATCCTTGCTTTGACACCTCACCGAGCCTGAAATTGAGTCCAAGTGATGTTGTGAACAATAATGATTACCCTATGTCTCTTAGAGTGCTCAAATTTATCATGAGGGAGAGAGTAATGACTTCGATTTGTTCATTTTGTGTTATAGTTAACCCAAACTAGATTTTAACTTAACCGCGCAATTTGATGACAAAACCTTGAGTGGTGACTTGGGTGATATCTAATGGGATTGGAATGACATTTTTGATTGAATTGGGGAAAATAACAACTTAATTACGATGATCCAATTTCATAAAGAAACATACCATGACTTCGTAATTATTTTTGAAATACCCAAAGGACATGATGAGTATGTTGTACATGCTTATATATTTATTAGTTGTGTATGGTTTCTTTTTATTATAAGTTGTTATAAAGTCCTAACCAATTCTTTTGCTAGCTTGTATGATCTTATCCTAAGGGCATTGACATGTTACGTTCTTAATTGCATGATATTTTCCTTATTGAAGGGGTAGTACTGCGTGATCCCATACTTGGTTCTTAAACTTAATTATGCGTTGTGCGGGACGTTAAATTAGTGCTTACGAGAGGCAACCCGATTTTTGTTTTTTGACACATTTGATTTAGTTTTGAATAAGGTAGTTTGAACTCGCCACATGAAGCTATATGGGTGATGATAGGAGCACAATTTTCAATCTTGGATGCTCTCTTATGCTCGGTAATTTCTATACCCTATCTTTTCTTTTTCTCCCGCCCTTATTTTGCCATTGAGGACAATGTCATGTTCAAGTGTGGGGGAAGGGTTTTAGCTCATAATGGTGTGATATAGTTGCATTTAGTTATCCTCAATTTTTCATGAATTTAGTTGATATTTTTTTAGTTTAGAAATGTAGTTCACATATTTGAATTAGGGGTTTTAACAATTGCATGGCTAATACTTGTGTCTATTTTGACAAGTTGGGATTAATGTGTAGGTGCTATGTTCGAGAATCGCATTCTGAGTTTGGGAAGTGACTTGGAAATTCTTACACTTATGTCTTGTACTAAATTCATGCAAAATAATGGGTTAATAAGAGTTAAAGTATTGTGTATTAAAGACAATTCAAGGCCCAACGATGAAGGTCAAAGCGCGGATGCAAGTGAAAAAGAGGAAGCGTCGCACAAGAGAGCCGTTAGGCGCGGCAAAAGTGGCTGTTTTACTAGCCGCGGGGTGCGGCAAAAAGCCGCGGGGGGCGGCTTAGCATAGGATCCCGACGACTATTCTAATTCTTCTTTAATTCGGCAATTATGCTCACACTTTATGAGGCTTTATGAAGATGCTCTTTGAATACCTATAAAAGGAAATGTTGTTGATAATGTAACAGAGGGAGAAGTGAAATTTATCCTGTACACACTTCCTCCAACTTTAAATCATTAGAAACATCAAAACAAGTTCTAGTTTTTAGTTTGTTTACATTTTGTATGGAAGGCTAACTTCCTCAACTTGGGTCAAGCAATTAAAGCAAATGCACTAGTGTTTTGTAAGACTCTTTTATTCTGTATTATTATCTCTTGAATATTGATTTTTATTCTCAAGTCATTGTTAAGATTATTGAGAGTTCTTGCTAGTTTGATCACCTAGTTTGTCTTATCACTAATCTATTGCTAGTTTAGGAATTTGAATCTTTTGTTCACTTGGCTAGACATTGATAGCAACTATAGTTCATCAATTTGTATGCTTTTCATCGTTGTTCAATTGTAGGAAAATGTAAATCTTTTATTTGGCTTATCTAGTTATAATCTATGGCATAATTGAATTTAAATACGCTTGGACTAGATTGTCATCACCATAAGGATTGTTTATGTGTGCTTTTCGCAATAAATAACTACAAGTTTGGAGATTTAGAAACTTATTTTTTCTTAATCAAGTATGTAAGAGTAATTAGAGTCTAAAAGAGTCAATAATCAAACCTAACTCATAACATAAATACCCCCCAAATTGGTTACCTTAGAACTAGTTGCATAAACTCACACTAAACATAGACCTTCCTTGTGGGATTGACCCCTACTTACCCTTGTGGAATATAAATAGTGAATTTTGAGGCTCACGACAAGTCTAGCCACTAACACGGTCACACCTAAATAGAATGGACACTTCTCTTAACCAGCGTACACGTGTCAGACACCTAGACTTGACAAAATTGACCCGATCTGAATTGACCGACCCGAATAACCCGACCCAACACCCGGATAACCCGACCCAACACCCGAATTTGACCCGAAACCCAAATTGATCCAGCCCATGATAACCCGACCCGAATGTTTATTGCTTCAAACAGATTATTATCCATGAATAACTTGAAAATAGTTGACTCGAAAATGACTCGAACCTAAAACGACCTGACCCGAAACCAGCAAACCTAAAATTGACCCGACCCGAACCCGACCCGGTTGACCCGTTTGTTAGGTCTACAAACATCGTTTCCAACACTGACACTCGTCGAACACGTGCCAAATCATGTCGGACACCTATAAATTCGAGTATGATTTTCTACATTTAGTCGGAGATGTGTCCTTTGTATTTCAACACGTCTCGGACATGTGTTAATTGTAACGCCTGCAAATTATAAATTAGAAATCTATAATTTAAATAATCATTGTAATATTATTTAGCTTAGTTAAGTGATAAATCGTATTTTTGTATAGTTGGGTTGTAACCGTTTCTTAATTGTTCGTTTAGAGTCCAAAATTTGGATTCTACGCGAAATTTTATTGAAATCGATCTACTTTAGTGTTGGGCAGAGTTGATCATTTATTGGGCCTCTCTTTAGATCTCATTTTTGATGAATACTAACTCATTTCATCTTCTACCTTCTAAAATTCTGAAAATTTCCTCCTTCATTAACCCTCCATCAAACCCCAACCTCGATCGATCATAATCTTAGAAACTTCATGATTTTGTCATTCATTCACCAAATTACTTCATTCTTGCGCCAACTTCACCTTTTCTCGTTCTCTTTCTTTATACGTAAGAAAGTCTTGCCCTTTATGAATCTTTCAAAAACTCCATCTTTCTCCAAAGTTAAAGATGCTCGCAACTTATTTTGTGTCATGTTTAGGTGGTGAGTTAGAAAACCCGGAGAAGGATTACTACCTCATAGAGGAAGATTGGAAGCCTAGAAATGTTATCAATATAACGTAGACGGGTTACTCGATATTACATTGTTTGTGTTAGTTTAGAATTTCACATGATAAAGATGATTTCTTTAGGTTGAGATTATCTTATTTTCATTTTTAATGTATGTTCTATGTTACATGAGACTTGTATGTTGTTTGACATGTTGTTGTTGGAAATATGGTGAATAATCCTTGTTTTTATAACCAAAATGTTGATATTGGTAAAATTTATATAAAGTTGGATTTGTTTTGTTGAGATGAATGATGATTTTTAATGTCTTAATCCTTTTTCATATCTTATTTGTGGTTTGATCTTATATGTTGAGTTTACAGATTGAGGATTCATCTTCAAATACAAGAAGAAGATGAATTTCTTGGTCGATTACCGGTGGAAGGCCGGTGGGTAAAATTTCACCCGGTCAGGTGAAATGCAAAATTGAGTGTTTTTTAGTCTCTTCACCATCGAGTGAAATTGCACCTGTCGATCAAACTTTTTCATGCAATGTCAGACTTTCGTAAAATGGTCATATCTCTCTTGTGTCTTGTTTGGTTTAGGCGTGTGACCTACCGTTAGAACCGTAAAAGAATGAGCTATCACCTCAACATAAAATTTCGGTATTTCTATGTCTAGAACACAAGTTAAGACCGCTTAAAGTTGACCCTTGGTTTTGACGGATTCTAAACTTGTTGTTTTGGGAAGAGGTTTATGTTTCTTATTGATTATGCTTCCTAAACCTAGTCTAATGCTTATGTACTACATTTGTTTATCATTGGAACATCTAGCTTATGTCTCATTCACATGTTTAATGAGAGTTCTTTGATGTTCCACTCATGTACGTCATGTTTAACTCATATGGACATCTGAATCATGTTTGTTTTGATTGAGTCAAACTCTCGTTGTTCTTGTCCCCTCATTACTTGTTTGACTTAAGGTCAAGAGTAGTGAGAGTACATCCTAATGTTTACGTTTGCACATTGTAGTGTGTGTGTGTGAGACGACGTTGTTGGGTGGTGAACGTGTAGCGTTGATCGACCCGGCCGTCAAATGTTTCACATATGCGAGATGGTGTCGTTGTGCTTAGTGTACTAGCTTAACTTTATATCTCCGCCTTTTTTCGAACCTTTGGTACGAGTGTATGTGCCAGATTGCCGGATTAAGGTTACTCGACCTTTGGTACTGTTGCATGTACCATGTTTCAAGTCTCGGATACGATTTGTTTATCGTTTGTCGAATCGGATAACATTCATCCTGAGATTCTAGATCCTGGATGGTTTAGATTAGGTTTGTCTGATATGATAGTCGGATTAGTGGGAAAATTGAGTTTTGTTTGGTCTTGCTTAGTTATGAATGCTTATTTGTACATGTCATTTACCGTGAGAGTCGTACCTTGACCTTGATGGATGGATTATACTTATGTTTTGCTTTTTTTGTCCTCACATGTATGATCATTCTTGATGAATAATCTCTCATCTCGAGTAATTATTGTTGATATATATAATGTATGTTTAAATGTTTCTATTTGCCTTTGTTTTCTTGTAATATGGTTGGGAGAATCACGGGTAACTCCCCACTGACTGTGCCATTCATTTTTAATAAATGACAGGTGGAAGTTGGTGCTTATCTGGGTTGCTACTTGTGTGAGCTGGCGTCGTCGGCACTTTCAATGTTTAATCTATGCGTCGCTTAGACTTACTTACTTTGGACTATCTTTTGGTTTGAGAGACTTTGTTTCACCTTGTAGTTATGTACTACTCTAGGTTGTTGCTACTTTGTTTATTTTTCCCATTAACTTAGATTTTGGTGACTCCGCGTATTTCATTAAAAGTTTTTAACATTTCCTAATCTCCTCTCCATGTTTGATTCTTTTATTTACCGCTATATTGTGGTGTTCACATCCCTAGTATTTTCGAAATATTTTGAACACCTTTAAAAGGAATAAAGTTGATTTTGAGGTAAATGGTGTTTGTGTGTATTGTTGTTGTTTTATGGTAGAGCTTGGTGAGGTAATAAGTTGAATTGGGAGTAAATAATATTTTGAATGCGAAGAACGAGGGCTCAAAAGAGATTGATTAGAAAATGGGGTTAAGAGGGAGATGAGAATGGCTAATGGTCAAGGTAAAGTTGTGCTTCTATTTATTCAAATTTAGTATAAAATACTTTTAAAAAAAACAAAATTGTACATTTATTAATATAAATTACATTTTTAAATAAATTCACATAGCGGTGAAATGTCTTAAATATTATGGGATGTCTTATAAGGTGTCAATTTTGTGTTCGTATCCGTATCTATATCCATATCCCTTTCGGTACTTGATGCGGAAATTGTTCTGAATAATAAAATTCGCAAACTTGCAGCTGAAAAATAAAGACCGCTAACTAAATAAGGGATATCTGCTTCGAAATCTGCTTAGAAATCGAATCAATGGGATATTTGCTCAAAATAGATCTATATCTCGAGAAAATGATGAATTACAATCAAGACCTATTAATTGCAATTCAGCTTAAAGCTTGAAAACGCATCACGCTATAACAATGTTGGAACGAAACTCGTTGCACCTTTACTTACAAACTTGTAAACTAAAACTAAAAGTTTATTTGATAATTCATTAGTTAAAAACGACTAATTTTAGTGTCCGGCCGCGCTTGAGCTACCTCTATAAAACATTTAAATTTTATCTTATATGAAATACATATAATTGTGTTAGAATTATCTAACTCATACATGTCTCATTTATAAGATATTATTATGTGACATATTTTGAAATTATTATTAAATGTGTAATTTATCAACAAATTATGAGACACATTCACTAATCCTGCGTAATATTATCATTTTCATGACATATCTAGGAGGCTCAAAACGAGCAATGCAAGAAATTACAAGGTTGGCGGGGTTTGTTACTATCGAAGGTGGGGAGGGAAATATTGAGGCGATGGCCCAATCAATCCCTACATAAGTCACGGGTGTTTTCAAATTACCTGTTAATTGGTATGAGAAGCTTTGTTCGTTGATAATGAGGTGGGGTGCAGAAAATGGTAGAAAGAAAATTTCATAGGTGGCCTAGAAATGGATGTGTAAGCCAAAATGTGTTGGTGGTCTCGGTTTTCGAGATTATCATGTCTAATATGGCGTTGTTGGGTAAGCAAGCGTGAAGGCGAATTGACTGATCGAATTAGTCTGATGGTGAGGATTTTACGAAACAAATATTTTCCAATCTGCTAAGTTTTTAGTGTCAAATCTGGGATTAATCCAAGTTATACTTGGAGAGGGATTTGAGAAGCGAAAAGGGTGGTTGAAAACAGAGTTTATATGAGGCTTGGTGACGGGTTAAGCACAAAATTTTGGGTTGATCCTTGGATTCCAAACACCCAGACACGACGTATTATTTTACCATGAAGGGCTGACGCATATATGCTGGTGGGATTGCGGATGAGAGGGGTTAGAAGAGGGCAAAGGTACTTGAGCTTTTGATGCACTTTGAACCAGCGTGGGGTTTTAATATTCGTATAAGTTTGTTGATGATATTTGGTGTTGGGGACCCGAAAAAAATGGAATTTTTTTTAG
Organism: Heliosperma pusillum; assembly: GCA_022085475.1. Classification (NCBI taxonomy): domain Eukaryota; kingdom Viridiplantae; phylum Streptophyta; class Magnoliopsida; order Caryophyllales; family Caryophyllaceae; genus Heliosperma; species Heliosperma pusillum. The sequence goes on from JAIUZE010010434.1 coordinate 12,006, forward strand.
TACGATCAACAAATCGACTTCTCACGACTGGTGGAAGTAGACTTGGCAAAGCCAATCCGACCGATTGACCCGGCCCAAAAAGGTTGATCAAAGATCTAAAATTGACCTGAACTACAACCCTCGAATGTAACCTGAAACCCGAATTGACCCGATCCGACCCGAATCGAACATTACCAGACCTTTGATGACCCAGAAGTGACCATACCCAAAATAACCCAATCTGAAACCACCCGACGCAAAAATGACCTGACAAGACATAACTCTAATTAGACAAAAAAGACTTGAAATAACTAATTTAACATTTCAGTTCATATTATTTACGTTAAAAACAAAGAATCAATTACCAAAACTAAAGTAAAAATAGGTAATAATACTAAGCATACTTTTTTCTCTCTTAATTATAAACCTGAAAATAACCCGAACCCGAAATAACCCGGCCCGCTTGACCCGCAAATGAACCGACCAACATATCTGGAAAACACCCAACCCAACCCTATCTAACCCAATAATTTGATAGACCGAAATGACCCGACATTAATCGACCCAACCCGACCCCGACCTGAATTACCCTTTTGTCAGGTCTAGGTGGAAGCGATGAGGCGAGTCCATCGGATGTCGCTAGTGAAAATGGGTATGGAATAAATTGTGGTAACTACCTATTTTACCTCGTATATAATTATTTGCGTGGAAAATGTTCAATGATGCTTTGGCTACTCAATCGAACATATTTTTACGACTTAAAGTGGGAAATGCGAGCTGCCCTTTATGTGGTGGGGAAGGTGATACTATACTCCATATCTTTCGGGGTTATGGGTGTGGTGGGAGGGAGTGATGATGGAGATGGAGAAAAGTGAGTGAGTGAGTGTGCTAAATTTATAATTAGATGTTGGGCTATGTAGGAAGAACGAAACAAGCTGATATTTGACGGGACGATGCTTCGTATTGATATTGTCATTAAAAGCGTAAACAATAAACTGAGAGAGTTTAGGGAGGATGGAGTTGAGAGTGAAAGCATGGAAGGAAGAATAGTGGCGTCACAAGGTTGGAGAAGGCCGCTAAATGGAATTGTAAAATGAGACGTGGATGCTAATGTGAAGAAAGGGATGAGAGTTACGCTAGGGGTCATTAGCCGTGATGGGGAAGGGAGAGTCCGGTGGGGAATCACAGTGCAACAAAAGAAGATGATAGAATCAGGTGAAGCGGAAGCGGTTGCGCTCTTTGTTGGCATGAGAGAAGCTACAAAAGTGGTTATAAATGTAATATCCGTGTTTTTATAACATTTGCATAGTCTGGGAAATGAAACAAAATAGGGTCATTCGTTGATTTGAGGTCAAACGACTTATGGAGTAGGTCGATCGACCTAAATAATAGCAGGAGAGTTAGTTGTTTAGTGTTGAGGTCGATCGACAAGGTGGGTAGGTCGATTGACCTGCGTACTTAATTAGACGGGTGTAATATTCTAATTCCCTAAGGAAAAACCTTAATTAATCCTAAAGCTATTACACCCCATTCCCCTAATCAGTGAACACTTTACAAACCTAAACTATCCTAATCCTAATTACAAGAAAGAAAAGAGAGGACAGTGACTGAAAAGAAGGGACCGACAAAGATAAAAGGGAAGCGGGAAAGAATCGGACCACATCTTGATCAATTGAATTTTTGACTTCTTGTAAGTAACCTCATTATTAATATTAGTCATTATCGTATTATATACGGAGTAGATCGTTAAAATCTTGACCTGAGGTTGAGTTGGGTCAATCATTAGTTTTCATAGTTGTATGATTGAGTTGTTAATTGAATGTCATTGTCATATGCGTAATTAGGTGGTGGGATCTGAGAGAACCGCTTCTAATCGATTTGTACCTTGTTGCTGTGCTTAAAAGGTAGTGATATCCTACTCAATCTTTTGCTATAATTGTCATTGTTTAATGGAGAATCGAAGTTGGCATTGTGGTGCGTTGGAGGGACGATTCTAGTTTGGGGTCGATCGTCCCTAATGACATGTCGGCGTGTGTTGGCTTGGGTCGGTCGCCCTATGTCTAGGGTCGATCGACCTCGGGTGTTTGTTGGTTAGTTTTATTGTGTGATGTTGTTATCATACAATGGAGTATTGTTATTGTTGTTCAATGATATTGTGAATTATGTTATGATGTAATGTGTTTGATTAGTTATGCATAGCACGAGATTGTGCTAATGGCAGTTGTGTATACCATGAGAGTGGTGCTACTGCCATATAAGTATAGCACGGAGGTTGTGGTACTGCCTGTTATTCAGTTGTGCATATCACGGTGTTAGGGGGTTGTGCTACTGCCTATTACTCAGTTCAGCATATCACGGTGTAAAGGTGGTCATGCTACTGCCTATTCATTGAAGTATTGTGTATCGGTTGAGCATGGCTGGCATTATTATTACTACCGTTGCTATATACTATTGGGTTTTATCATTGTCGTAGTTTATTACTACTCTACCATTGGTTGAATTGTGTGTGTTTTTTGTCAATTTGTCATCCAAACCTTTTATTTGGTGACCTGTTATGACGATCCATTCGATAATTTCCGATTGAATGGAAAACAGTCAATAAAGCAGATCCGGTCTTTTAGTTGTTGTTGATGGTGTGCTGGGGAAACTGGGACGAGTGCCTCAATGGTTGTCGAGTCTAGTGGACAAGATAACTCATTTTTAGACGAACTCATTCTTTAATAAACTTAGTTGTAATATTTGTTCGGTTATTGATTTTGGAGACTTGTATTATTCATTTGCGACTTTGACTTTGTAATTTTATTATAGTACCTTGTATTTTTTTGATTTGGTATTCATTACCTCGGCCAATCAATATGGTAGCAGTCTCATTTAATTGGGAATGTCTTGCTAAAGACTCCTAACTAAATGGGGGTGTTACAATAAAGAAGTTAATGTCGAAAGTGATTGTGTTATGGTAATCGATGCATTGAGAGCTGCAAAAGCAAGGATGAAATGGTTTATTTTTAGTGTTACCCAATTGATATTCGTAGTTTGTGTAATAATTTTCTTTATGTTTTCTGGTTTTTGGTTCGTAGACATCGCAACAGGGTCGCACATGAGTTAGCTTTTGCTTCCCCATGGCAAGTAAGTGTAAGGGACTCGCCGGCCACTCTATCATGATACATTGCGGATATTGCTTTTGTGGATTGCTTGGAATGAATTAGTACCCAATTCGAGTTTTTTTTCAATAAAATAAATAAAAAGATTTCAGGATAAAATAAAAATAAACTCTTTTACCAAGTGGTGTTAGTCTAGTGGTAGCCAGGTTAAACTTTGAAGCTTGCAGAAATGCAGGAGTTGAGAGGTCCTGCGTTCGATTACCAGCTGGGGCGATGATCACTTGCCACTGCAGCCTCCGAAGGGGTGGCTTACATGGTCCATGTGGTGGTGCGGGAATGCATGGGCCCGGGGGGATTCAACCCCCTCGTCATAAAAAAAAAAAATATAGAGCAATCCAAAGCCCTAAGTAGGGGCTTTGTCTAGCGTCTTGATATTGCTCCAACGGTTGGGGGTCTTGTAGTTTAGCTAAGAGGCTTGAGTTGCCATAACAATGTCTTTTTGAATGAATTTTTTTATTAGTGTTTGCATTGAGTGTTATAATGTAACTATGTAAGTAAGTTATTGAGAGTCGAACCCTACATGCCTACGTCTCATTGTTGTAAGTGCAAACTCCAAACCACCACACCACATTGGATGTTATATATGACACTTTTTGGATAAAGCCGCTACTTCAAATAACAGTTTTAAGTCTTCCACAATTTTTTTACAAATCATAAGTTTTATCATACCCACGACTCGAACGAGCGAATTCACCTCCGAACCTGATAAAAAAATCCAAACCTACATGGATATATTTATGAAAAATGGTTTGAAATGAACACTAAAACGAAAATTAATTATGTAAAAAGAAATAAAATGACAAAAAAATGAGTTTTTTTATATGGTAACCCCGTGTTTTTTTCAAATTTTACGTGGTAACCCTACTTTTCAAAGACCACATATGATAACTCTCAAATCTATAAATGTGTATTAGTATAACCGTTAACTATTTTTGTCATTTTGTTCAGTAAGTATATGGCGTTCTACAAAGTAACTCTCTGATTTTTTAAAGTCTACAAGGTAACCCTATTTTTTTATACAAAAGACACTTTTAAAAATCGCAGTAAGGATTCTCTGTCCCACTTTTATGTCCCATTTGGTATCTCACTCCATACAGATTCTGACACGTCACCTATTGTAGGAATAAAATATGCAGTATATATATTAATTGGTTGATGTGTCAGAATCTTTATGAAGTGGGACACGGAATGGGACAGATGATCCTTACTGTAAAAATCCTCCCTTAGTCGTCCTCAATTTATCATTCTATTACTCCAATAAATGTCAACTCTATGTATCATTACCGTAATTCTCCAAAAATCGGGTTCAATGATTAACATCAAATAAATCATTATCAAGCTTTAAGCCTTATGTTTACAAATGAGTCACCACTTATCAATTGTACACAAATTTATTGTGTCAATTTTTCGAATTATTGAAGTGTGACATTGTTTACTTGTTTACAACATTTTTCAGTTTTAGGGTATTTAATAGGGTTTCGAAAATAATTTTTTTTTAATTCGATGAAACCTATGAATCAAATTTGGGATTTATTATTTCAATTCTCGATGTTGAGTACTTTTATTTTGACATTTAGAAAATTTTATCGGTAATTTTTTTATATCGACAAAGTTCTTACTAGGGTTTTCTTTTAAAACTCGGTTAATTGAAGGGTGATGGCCTGATGGGGGTGGATTCGACAATTTTGGATGTAATAGAGTAAAAACGTGAAAAAAAATTAATTAAAAGATCATATTTTTAAGCATGTGTGATTTCTGGATAAGTAAGGTTTTCTTATGGGATTTATAAAATTAGAGCTTTACCACTAAAAAAATCTTAGAAATCCATTGGCTACTTCACATACTCAACAGACAAATTGACTAGAAAAAATAGTTAAAGATTTAAGGATCACGTTAATACGTATTAATAGAGTTGAGGATTATCATGAGTGATTTTGAAAAGTAGAGTTACACGTAAAATTCGAAAAAAAATAGAATTATCATATAGAAAAACACAAAAAAAAAAGTTCTTTGTACTTCATATGAAAATTGTTTTATTTTCCTTGTAACGAACGATTCACTAGAGAAAGACGGAGTATAAAGGCAACCGAAAATTCACATGGTACCCCTGAGGTTTGCCATTTTGCCCGAAATACCCAAAATTTTGATCTAAAAAACTTTAAGAGGCCATAACTTGTACTTACGAAATCCGAAAGTGACGATTTTTTTTTAAAATCGATCGTTTTTCCAAGTACTACGATTTGAAAAAAAAAATTGTCGAGTTCGGAATTCGTAACCAAGAGATATGCTCGCTCATAGTCTGTCGGTCAAAAACACTTTGACATGCCATAACTCCTAGTTACGAGATCCAAATACGATAATTTTATTTTTTTCAAATCGTGGTTCACGGAAAGACGATCGATTTGAAAAAAATTCGTCACAAGATTAGATCAAAATTTTAGGTATTTTGGACAAAATGACAAACCGAAGATATCACGTGAATTTTCCGTAAAGGCAATTGAACTTTACAAGACTAATGGACTTACAAGAACGATTATTATTTAACTAAACTTTGGTGGTTCAACAACCGAATTAATTAAGGAGATTGATTTGTCAACTCATATGATGTTTATTGCGAAGGAAATAGTGCTTGTCATAATTTATTTGACAGTAGGTCTTGCTTAAGACGGGTCGGATCTTACAACGGGTATTTTGTGAGAGAAAATGGGTAGAGGGGACAAGGTGGGCTCCCCCCATGTGCTCTCCACTCACCCTTGATGGGTATTTTGTGAGAGAATATGGTATCCGTCTTAAGCTTAAGACGGATAACTCGGTCTGAAATAAGAATTTGTGTTTATTTGATTAGTGAAATGCCGACACTTGTTAACGGTAATTCCACGTACTTAGTCATTTCCAACTTCTAATATTCGCCCAATATCCTCGGAGGACTAAGTATAGACGTCGTAAACGGGTCAATTGGATCGGGTTTGGGTTGGGTCAGTTCGGGTCGGGTCAGTTTGGGTCTCTCATTGATTTCAGGTTAATTCGGGTCGGGTCGGGTCTTTTCGGATTTCGGGTTTGTTGTCGGGTCCGTTTCGGGACAATCGGGGCCGGTTATTTCGGGTCGGGTCATTTTCGGGCCAAAGAATGAGAAACAAAAGGCCATTTTAAGTCTTTTTGGTTCAATTAAAGTAAAGTTTTGTCGGGTCATTTTTCGGATTGAGTGGTTTTGAATCGGGTTATTTTCGGGTCGGGTCAGTTACGGGTCAAGAAAGATCGGGTCATGTTTGCGTCGAGTCCAGTCCAATCGGATTTCAGGTCACCTTCGGGTGTTGTAGTTCGGGTTAATTTTGGGTCCCGGGTTGGGTCATTCGGGTCGGGTTGATTTTGCCAGGTCTAACTAAGTATCTTTCCGATCAGGAAAAACAATCAATAAGTCTTATTTACGACGGATATTATTTGTCTTAGTTTTAAAACGGATTAAATACTATCATATTGTTGATATGGTGATAATAACGATAAAGCTTTTTACTTTCTAGGCAACAAGTAAAGTAATTTAATATGTATTTGGTCATTCTTAGGCCTAAGACCGGTAGTTCTCGTCTTAAATGAGAATTTGTGAAAAAAATTAAAGGTACATTACTTTTCAACGGTTCAGATTAACTCCCATTCCGATAGATTGGTTGTAATTTTATTTAAAAATGAATAGGTTAATGAGTAAAATTAGAATGAAGAAGATACACTTTCTTAAGCTATTTAGGCTCTGATTGGCAAGTCATTTCAAGTACTTTATTTGACCAAAATTTTCGGCAACTTATTTTTATGCAAGGGACTTACTTGAAATAAAATGTTACATAGTGTAACATTTGAGATTTAAGTTACATGAACTTATCTATTTTCCTATTTTACACCTTCAATCTATAATAATAAATGGGATATTTTACATGGTACCCCTCAATTTTTTGACTTTTTACGTGGTACCCCTACTCTTTTGGAAACATACATGGTACCCCTAAGTTTTCTAATTTGTATTAAACATAACCCTAAACTTTAATTCCGTCAATTAGTATATGTTTTAGACGTTAAGTGCTGAGTTTGACGCTTATTTGGAACATGACTGGCCGTGACTAGGACTATTATTTGGCACAATAAAAACCATCACTCTCTTGGCTTGTTTAACACACTTCTCCTCTCATTCTATCCTTTTATCTTCATCTTTCTATGTTTTTTTTCTCATCTCCCTACTCGCATTCTACCCTCTGTTGATAATTAAGTTCAATTATTGTCTAGATCTTCATCTATTTGGTGATTGAAGCAGGTATGATGTTCATTTATCATTTTCCCTAAATTATAGCGTTTCGACCACATCGATTGCAACATTGGTTCCTAAAATCAAGACTATCTATTGGTAATTTTTTCTAAGAAGATGAAGAAGACAAGAGAGATAAACGAAAAAAAAAAAAAAAAAAAAAGAACAATATCACATAATTTTAAGAAGGAAGATGGAAGAAGGAAGTAGAAGAAGAATGGTGGAAGATGATGAAAGAAAGAACACTGAATAATGCTAATTGGGAGGGAAAATGGGAAAAATGGCGGGAATCTATGTGGAATAAGACAAAAGCCAGTCATATTCCACATAAGCGTCCAACTCAGCACTTAACGTCTAAAACATATACTAATTGACGGAATTAAAAATTAGGGTTACGCTTAATACAAATTAGAAAACTTAGGGGTACCATGTATGTTTCCAAAAGTGTGGGGGTACCACGTAGAAAGACAAAAAATTGAGGGGTACCATGTAGAATATCCCATAATAAATTATTATCATATCATTTTACGACATTTCACCAAAAATCAGCTACATTTTCAGTTAGTTTGACAAACATTTTTTTATATAATCAGTTAACTTATTAGCTACTCATTTTCAGCTACCTTATTAATTAATTTTTCAAGTTTCAATTATCTTTTCAATTTTCAGGTAACTTTTCAGATTACTTACTGCAATTTCAATTTATTTTTATCAAACAGAGTGTTAGAGTATTCTTATCTTGTTTAATTTAATTCTTATAATTGATTATTTTCTAGAGGGGCCTTCCCCTTCTTTGTACAACTATACCAATAAAGAACACGTAGTTAGAGTGAATTTGAGGTTATTGTTAAAAAAAAAAAGTAGATTACTTTCTTTCATTTTATGATTTCTTAGACTAACACTATAACTCATATTTAGGCCTGGTAAACGCGTCAATTAAATTGGGTTCGGTCGGGTTAATTTGGGTCGGGTCAGTTTGGGTCTATAAAATTATCGGGTTAGTTCAGGTCGGGTCGGGTTGTTTCGGGTTTCAAGTGTTTTTGGGTAAGTTGATCGGGTCAGTTTCGGGTCAACGGATTGGGTAATTTTGGGTCCAGGTCATTTTCGGGACAATGATTAAGGAAAAAAAATACGTTTAATCATTTCAAGTTTTTTAATTCAATTAGAGTTATATTTTTTCGGGTCATTTTCGGGTTAGTGGTTTCAGATCAGGTCATTTCGAGTCGTCGGGTCAGTTTCGGGTCGACACACTTGGGGCCATGGTCGGGTCGGGTCGGGTCAATTCGGGTTACATGTAGACCTGGCAAACGGGTCAACCGGGTCGGGTTCGGGTCGGGCCAGTTCGGGTCGGGTCAGTTCGGGTCTCTCGTTGTTTTCGGGTTAATTCGGGTTGGGTCGGGTCATTTTGGGTTTCGGGTTTGTTTCGTGTTTGTTGTCGGGTCCGTTTCGGGTCAACCGGGTCGGGTTATTTCGGGTCGGGTCATTTTCGGGTCAAAGAATAAGAGACAAAAGGCCATTTTAAGTCTTTTCGGTTCAATTAAAGTTATGTTTTGTCGGGTCATTTTCGGGTTGAGTGGTTTTGGAACGGGTTATTTTCGGGTCAGGTCAGTTGCGGGTTAAGAAAGATCGGGTCATGTTCGGGTCGGGTCGGGTCCAATCGGGTTTCGGGTCACATTCGGGTGTTGTAGTTCGGGTCAATTTCGGGTCACGGGTCGGGTCATTCGGGTCGGGTCAATCAGGTCGGATTGCTTTTGCCAGGTCTAGTTACATGTGACATTGAAGGGTTATAGTTGAGATCAATTTCACGTCTCGGATCAGCCTTTTCAGATCGGGTCAATCGGATCGGGCTGGTTTTGCCAGACCTACTCATAGCTAAGTTAATTCTTAATATCATAAATAATCCGGAATAAAATTTTATTTTTAGGACTTAAATTCAAACACCTTAAACACACGTGCCACGAACTTCTTAAGGCAATGTGTCAAGTCAACAAATCCCCACTAGACCATATTTTGTGACATTAGCATAGTTGGTGTGGCTTTATCATTCTCAAGAAATTACTCCGTATAAAATATTTAATAAAAGTATACTTTGCTATCGAAAAATATTTTATAAAAATATATTTAAAAACAAAATAATTGATAATTATAATAAAACAAGGTCAAAGTGTCATTAAGAACCATATATAACTAAGGGTACATTTATAACTTATACCTTATATAACTCACTTTTTCAAAACTTATACCTAAGATACTTTTCTTTCAAAACTTACCAAAAATCCCTTATTTTTCCAAACTTACAACTAAATCTCAAAAAAAGACAAAAATTGACGGTTTACCTTTACTAATTAACCCAGCAGCACCCCTTTTCACACATAATTAATCCTAATCTCTCTCATCCACCACATAACCCCACCACCATCACCACGACTAATAGCCTCCTTCCCCTGCCGGCACCACCACAGGCATCAGGCAGCCACCTTAAGTGCCCTCCCGCGGGAAGATCCTCGGAGTACCACCCAAAACTAACCCATAACCTCCCCAATCACAAACACAAAACACTCACCCATAGGATTGAGCAAAAATATACGATACAGTTTTAATATACGGATACGATACGGTATACGGTTTTAATTACATGAATTTCTGGGTACACGATACGAATTTCCGGGTATACGATATGGTTTTTTAAAATCCGTATCGGGTCCTGGTCGGGGAAAATCAAAACCGGGTATACGAAGTATGTATCTACTTTGTGGGTGTCAAAGTTTTATGTGAAGCGATGAGAGTTTGCATTTTGGCATCTTAAAACTAACTTTGCAAGTAGTTCTGTTTCGTAATAATAAGCCTAATAGATTATATAGGCATCCTAATAATGAGTCGTTACTAACTTTGTGAAATCAAATTTGAGTTTTGACCATTATTAATTAAACCGGATCCGGGTATACGGTTTTCGGGTACCCGGTTTAACCGGGTATACGGAAACCGGGTATACGGAAACCGAGTACCCGGTTAAACCAGGTCGTATCCGGGTATTAATTTTTGCCCTTAAAAAACCGGGTATCCGATATGGTTATTTAAACCGTATCGGGTACCCGGTTTTGCTCACCCCTACCCACCCACACTACCAACTGAAACTCACAACTACTAACTACTCCCAAACAACGTCACAACACCATCACCAACACCTCATCCACGCTTCAAAGGCATGTCGCCCCTTAAATAACACTTCAACCCAAAACTATTGACACTACTACGTAGCATAGAAAAACGCTATTCCACTAAAAAAACCTCCTCCATTATAAAAAAACAAACAAAGAATTGGTTTTTGAGCTTGCAGTGGAGATTTTTGGTGGTGCGAGGAGGGCTTTCATATGTATGAGTGGTCGTTGGGTTTGGGATTTCAAAGAATATTGAGTGATAATTAGAAAGACACCGCCAGAAATATATGTTGGGCAACGCCGTCAATAGAGCACTTGCAGTGGCATTCCGACATCAGTGGTGATGCCGACAAGGGGAGGAAGATAGTGGTGGTGGCATATGTGGTGGATTAGGGGGTTCATGGGTTAATAGTGGCGGGATTGGGTCAATGTGATTGGTAGAAAGGTAGTGATGGGTAATTAGTAAGGGTAAAATGGTCTATTTGTGAGATTTAGTATTGAGTATAAAAGAAATAAGGATTTTTGGTATAAGTTTTGAAAGAAAATTATCCTAGGTATAACATTTGAAAAAGTGACTTATGTAATGTATAAGTTATCAATTTACCCTCAAACTAAATAGGAAATCATAGTTAAGGGGAGGAATTGAGGAAGTATAAAATATACTAAAGTTATCCATAGCTAGAGGCTCGGACTCCCACTAACATACCTTGTTAGAATATAGGCTCAGTTGTCAAAGTCAGTTAACCCTGATGACAAAATAAGTGGTAGTTAGAGTTCGTTGTATAGAGGTTATTATATTATTATGGGTTGTTATTACTAGGTTATTACTAAGTCACTTATTAGTTGTATAAATACCATGTTGCAACTAATATCAATACATAAGTTTATCATACATTAATATGAAGTTTATACTAGCAATGTTTTACAAAATATTAGTTACCAAGTTTTTCAATCCTACACATTAATCGATCAAATCGCTTCCACAAAATCAACTCATTTTCAGACATACATACTCATCTTCAAACATTCATTCAAATCTTTTTTAAAATTCTCTTCATATTTGTAGATACCTCGAATCTGCACCTCCCGCCTACCACCCAGTGATGATTGGTCCGCATGTTTGTTACAGCGAAACGTTTTATGTCAATTCATAAGTTTGTCCTCAAGTGATAGCTCAAACACTTGTGTCTACCCCTTGGTCGTCATCTACGTGCCGATATGGTCGTTTTGACAGTCGTTAGAGTCCTTTTGGAGTTCGTGTCAAAAACCGCTTCATTTTCTATAAACCGTCTTTTAAAACCGTGTCTGAACGCTCGCGAATATTCCGGATATTTTAATATTTCAAAACATATCCTTTTAGGTAAAATATATACGTATTTTATTGAAGAGTATTCGAGATCTACCGCAATTCCTAAAAAGAAACGCGGAAATCTTTTGTTCATGGTAGGAGACAGCTCAGGAAGTAACGCAACAGGTGTTGTGCCTCTTCCAAGAGTCGCAGTCCCTGCTGAGCCTCTTTCCCAGCTCTTTTTTCTTGTTTCCAGAATATTTCCTAGATTTCGTATTCCAAAACTCTTCGGATTTCTCCCTATATAAGGAGAGCTTCGTTCTCACTTTCAAGGCACGCGAGTGTTCTGCCCCTTCTCTTCTCTCTTTGCATTTTAGACCTTGCTCTAAGCTTATTGACAACTACATGCTTGATCAATCGACCACGTAAGCTCAAATCCTTATGGGTACCTGTCTCGTTTTGCATTGAACTACCAATTTGACAAACTCAACCTAATTAATCAACTTTAATCAATCTATCATTTCATCTTTCGAGGGCACTTTCATTACATCGAGTCGAGCTATCGCTAAAAGACAAATTTATTAACTCGTTTCCTCAAACATGTAAGTCTGAGGGTCTAATAATCCTGTCTTGAATTTTATCTTTTGTATTGTATAAATTATGTAAGATTCATGTCGGATTCATGTTAAAACCGTTTTTTAACCTTTTATTATTAGTCGTTCATAAATTAACTTTTAACATTACTTCATATTTATTTATCTAATTGTTGACTTAGATCCCTAATAGTCGATATTAGTGGGTTTTTGTCATCTTTAATTCGAGATGGTGTCTTAGAAGGTTAGGATCGTTCATATCTAGTCCTTAGATCCGTCTTTAATATAGTTTAGTATAGTTAAAATCTATTAAAACACTTCAATCCGACTCGTAGATCAATAATAAACCGTAAACATACAAACGAACACTAAATAATCGCGATTCAGGCTTCACAACCAGAACCCAGCTCAAGAAGAGACGCAGGAAAGGGTGCGCATCTTCCAAAGGACGCACCACCTGCTGCGTCTGTTCTAGGTTGTGTTCTGTCTCTTAACTTCCCGGTTCGCTTCGACGTAGTTTAATTCGTCAAATTAATCGGCTATTAATCGTATTATTGCTTTTAATCTGATCCGTTTAGTTTTATTAATTATTTCCTTTTCTTCAAATCTTTCAAACATATTTCCGACATAGATCCCTCGAATCCGTTGCAATCTTTATTCTTTTATAATTAATTCTCTTGTAATCATTGTATGATTCTCGTCTTTTTCATATGTCAATTGAATCTAAACCTTACTTTGACCTAATTGGATGCTTAAATTACACGTCAATCGACTAGTCTTAACTCACATGCTAGGTTCAAAACTTGGATGCTGCATAACATGCATATAACCGACAACACATTGATAACAGAAAAGTTTCTTTAACCATTAGTAGAGGCCGCTATCGAGGCGGGCGGGATTAAGTGTTCGATCAAAAGAGCTTCTTAATACGTACCCTCACCCCCTACTCCAGATCTCCGTGAGCACCCGTGTTCATTGGCATCCACGAGAGTGATTCTAGACATAGAATGCTAAGGGTAACGAGTTCTTAGTGTTCATGTCATCGCTTTATATCTTAACATGACATAAAATATTCGAACGGCTCCAACTTCCCACAAAAGTTGGTGGCGACTCTACAAACGCGTATTCAATACGACGCCACATTGCGCCTCCTCCTCGTCGAGGCACGTGATCGCGGGTCCCATGTATCACAATATTTTCTTCTAATCTTCATATACTCAACAATATTTCACCGACAATAAAGATGCTCGAGACTGAAAATTCCTCTGCACCTTCAATTCGTATGAGTTTTATGATGCTCCATTATACATTTTTAAGTAAGATCAGCGTACTTCAAAGTTAAGCCAAACTCTGTTCAATGGTCAGGATCTCCTCTCTTAGAAGCAGGATATGTTCATAGCACTTGCGTTTAAGAATAAACAAGGTTTCTTGGATGGTTCTTTTACCGCCTCTGCTCAGTCAAATATAAAATTCAGGTTTTTTGGATTAGGGTGAAATTTTGGAGGAAGTTGAGGTTTATAGAAGGCTGGTAGAAAGACTATTGTATTTGAATATGTCTAAGCTTGATATATCTTATTGTATTTGAATATGTCTAAGCCGGATATATCGTATATGTTGGAGTAAGTGTCCTCAACAATAGTGCGATCACTTAATTAAATCTCTATAACAAGAATACAAAGGGATGATTAACATTATAGTCAACTGATCCACATTAATCGGTATTGATTAGCTTACTAGAGTTTGACGTTACTGTCGTATGACGATGGTGACCAGTTGATCCCTTGAGGTCACACCGAAAGAACGTATCCCTAATCATGAAAGTTAATTAATTGTATAGTGATACAGATTAATTAATCCCTTAATTGAACGAGTTAGTATTATATATGAGAATTGTATCTTATTGTAATGTGATTAAATAAGATACATATTGGTAATTAAATGTTATATTACCAAAGTTGAATAATGTTTATGAAACATTAGAGATAAGAATGATTGTTTAATTATAATTACAATAAGTTGTAGATTATATTAACAATATGTGACACGATCCCTTTTACATACATGTAATTACAAATTATTACATAAAATGTTAAGTGTAATTTATTTGTTATAAGATTATATTTAATTAGTTAAATATACTTTTATAAGCACAATTACATGCAACTTGTCACATGTCACATATATGACAAATGACAATGTGTGAAAGTTAAAATGGGATCCCATATTACATAATGGAGCCGGGTTTGGGTGATTGGAAATATGGGTGTTTATACTTTGTGATTAATAGTTAAGACACAATCAATATCCTAATTACCTAAGACCTACCCTTATCTTTTTTATAAGAGAAAAAGTGAGGTATGCTTGTCCCCTCACTTTGTCCCATGACCGACGGCTCCCAAGATGACGAAATGAGAATAAGTTCTTATCTTTTTCTCACATAATATGTTATGTTTTTGAATACAACAACTTATCTCTCTAAAAAAATAACTTAAGGGAGTTATTTTAAATCTAAGTTCCCATATTCATACTCATTACATTACTAGTAGTAGTAATAACTTATATATTAAGGGAGCCTCTTATCTTATCTAGTAATATAAGATAAAGGGTGATTGTGGGATAGTCTAGGTGCATCAACAAGGAGAGTTCCTACACTTGAAACTTTTGGAAGTTCATCCTTATTCATCTAGCTCAAGAACAAGGAGAGGAAGGAGTCCTTTCCTTGTGCCCATACTCGACACAAGCAATGTGAGGAAACCGTTCTTTTCTTCATATTGTTTATTTTATTAGCATGTAACTAGATCTTGCATAAACTAATTAAAGAGTTAATTAGTTACTCATAAGAAGAGTCTTATGAGTAGGTATATGAACCTAACAATTGGTATCAGAGCATAAGATGTTGCATGCAATCGGTTTTACAAAGTTTTTACGAGTTAAAGTAACAAAATAAAACTAGAAAATTAGTGATTTATATGATAAAGTCACGAAATTTGTAAGCATATTATACCTCCTGCTCCTATAATGAGTATAGGTCATTTTTATGATTTATGGAAGATTATTGCTTTATTTAATGATTTTGGTTAAATAAATACATTTTAATTAGTAAAATGAACATTTTATGACTAAAAATAGTTAAACTTAAAATATGGATATGAAATTTTATTATGATATCACATTCATATTTTAACTACTGTATGTAAAATCTGAAATAAATACGATTTATTTTGCATGATTTATGATTTTTAATAGTTAAAAAGGCATAAATAGTGATTATTTTGGCATAAATAGCTAAAATTATTTTTTGGCATGAGAAAATTATAATACGTTGAATAAATATTTTAAATATCAGCTTTATAAGTTGAAAATTAATTAGATTAATTTTCGTGTGATTTTACTATTTTATTTGATAAAATCGATTAAGTGCAACTATATCTTTCTCTAAAATGATTGGATATTTTTTGACCAAAATTTTGACATGAATATGTTCCTGGAAATATTCCAGAATATTCAAAATTTTAATTTCCAAATTTATGAATTTTTTTAATTAAAATTGGAATTATTACATAAACGCTATGTGAATAAGGGTAAAAAACGAGCAATAATGCGAAACCGAGTTGAATTATTGTCAAATAATTAGTGGAGACTAATTTTTGAGTCCTAAAACAGTTAGGATAATTAACTTGGACTTAATTTGATTTAAGTGTTGATTTGTGATCTTAATTGGTTATTATCACGCATTTCCATAAAACCGGGTTATATACGATATAAATTTTATTAGGCCGATTTGGCACATATATTATTAAATGAGTTTACATATAATTATGCTGAATTTTTAATGAATTAATGTCATTTTTGGATTTATGTAATTTTGAATTATGTAATTTGTCTTAGTATGGCCTTAGTTTTTAATCGATATTACCTGTAATGTAAGGGAATATTGATTCGGTTATAATTTTATGTGATCTCGTATCACTTTTATTGTTATATTTAATTTTTACATATGTATAATAGGAAAGTATTGTAGGTTTTATTATACATTTTGTAATCATTTGTAATTCCGGAGTTTCCTAAAGACGGAGCCATTCGGAAAGGTGTTCCGAAAAAGACGGTGTCCTTGGGAGGCGTGCACATGAAGTTCAAGGGACCAAAGAAGTTGGTTTCCGAATTTGTAAATAGATTATTTTTTTTATTTCTAGGGACGCCATACTAGGAATTTATTTTATTGCTTGCAGTTTTATTTATATGTCACATGCATGCCAAATCGCCATATAAATTACACATGCATTTTATCGAGTTAATCGACCACGTCAATTATAATTATCAATAGATCACCAATTTTGTTCACTTAAAGGAGATAGATAATAAATTGACTTGACCTCTATTTTATTAATTGAGATTTAGCCTTAACAAATAGTAGAACCCAATAATCCCAATTTCGTAAGGAAATAGGTTCGGCTCACCGAAGCTAAAATTATTACGTTGGGTAAGTGGGGTAATAAATCGTTATTGCATCGAAATTTGGTTGAACGCAACGGAAAGATTAAGGTATGTGGCGCATGTGTTCCGGGCTAAAGATGACAATAAAGTATTTCATCGACCAAGAATTCTAATTGTAGAATCGGTTAAAGAGTTAACCCACCAAGTAATATTAATAAAGGTCGTGGAGTCCGTGACTTACATAAACCCGAGTTAATATAGGATTTGGGTCTTGGAATCATTTATGTAATTGGGTAGAGGTCATTATATAAATGCTAAACTTGTTTAAAATGTTTACAAGTATTTTAAAACGATAAATGTTGATGTTTCTTTCATCTCATATTTTGTAGTCAAAACTTGTTTTATTCTCAACATCGGCAAAGAATAACGAGGTTCGACCTCCCGCACCACAACTCACCACCGTATCCTTTATGGATCAATGTAAATTCAAAAAGAATTGTTCTAATTTTGCGAATTGGAATGGGCAACTTTGCCTTGCCACCAAAGGTGATGGTAAGCTTCGTTACCTCACCAAGGCTTCTCCCAACGCTCCTAAATGCAAGGTCAACTAACGCCGTAAAGGTGGCCTATGAGACCTACCAAAAGGAATCGGCCATGATCAAGAATTTCTTGATCTTCTCTATAGATGCTGAGCTTCAAAGGAATGTCATAAAGATGAATTCCATGATCTACACTAAACTCGTGACCATGTTTTCACGAGCTCTTAGGATCATTCAATATGAAGTCGCTTCTTAATTTTTCGACCTTAAACATGAAGGATGGTCAATATGTCTGTTCCCACGTACTCAAATGATTGAGCATGTCGAGATACTCAAGAAGTAAGGAATAGTGATTCCTGAGCAACTTGTGATTGACCGCATACTCCACTCCCTAAATCGTATCAAAGGGTTTGTCAATTTTAGGGTGAACTTCAACATGCAAAACTGTTGGACCAATTTGATAGTTTTGATAATGACATATGTTTACGTAATAATATGTTTTACTCGATATATCATATGCGTGTAATTGTGTGCTTTAGTCTTATTATAGCTAGCAACAATTATGAGAAGAAAGATCAAAGTTAGGCATAACTTTGATAAAGTCTTGAGACAAAGTTATAACAACTTCAGGAATAACTTTGGAAGTGAACATGGAAGTTATAGCTAACCAGGCATAACTTTAAAGAAAATCGCTTCAAACAAGATCTACATAAATCTACACAAGACTCGAGATGGAGGGTCTTTGTGATCAAGATGAAGAGATGAGCCGTATACTGAAGATCTTTGTGAAGATTAGATAGTATAGTTCGTCATTCGGTAACTATTCCATTCGAGAGATTTTATGTTCAAAAGTTATAGCTTTAGCCTATGATTTTGAATGATAAAATATTGATGCATGATTTTGGAAATAAAATGTTTTGAAATGTTTTCAAAAGTGATAGAGTTTTATTTTTATATTTATCAATTATTTTAATAGAGAATATATTTATGAGATTCTATTGGTTAGTAATACAACTTATGGGTTGTCATGCTACCTAGGGTTTCTAATATATTCTATCTCAATTTGTTGTTAACCTAATTAGCCCACCTAGTGTTTGAGCCATCTAGGGTTTCGTGAAACCTAGTTTGTGCCACCTAGGGATTCGTCCTCCTAGGGTTTCGTGAGCTAGGTGAATCCGGCCTCCATAGGCTTGTTTCCTTAGTTTACCTAATCTAGGATTCTACTATATCTTTACAACAATATTTTGAGATATCAAGATAAATATATTTCTATAAGATAAACCAAATAATATTTTGAGATAAAGATATTTCTAAAAGATAAGCAAATATTATTTTATGGTAAGATAAATATCTTTATTAAATATTATACTAGGGTTTTAGATCTACTATGATTCTTCTTCTATAAATACTCATTCACATACTACTCTTTAAAAGACACGACTATACACGAAATACACACATATTCACACGGCATCTATTTTACTTGTGTTGATTTTCCAAAATCGTTTTAAAGCAAACCTTTGAGCAAATATTTATTATTTTTAGAGTTTGTTTTTAAAAGAGTCGTGCATCAATTATTATCAATCGCTTGAGTGAAATACGTTATTGGATAATAGTACATCATTCTAAGCTTACAATTCTTTAACGGGAATCTGTGTGAGTTATATTGTACTTTCTTATTAGCGTAAGATAGTATAGGGTATTTAGCGATACTCATCTGAGTTATAATCATAGTGTTGATTATACGAGTGGGTTGGTAATTTTTGTAATCCGTAGAAAGGTACTAAAAATTATTAATCGAGAATAGTGGACGTAGGTTTCAACGTCTGAAACTGAACCACTTCAAAATCGTGTGCCTCTCTCTTATCTCTTTACTTTTCGTTATTTTGTTATTCGCGCTTACTTTGATTAATTAATTAGTTGATTTTAATTCATAAGATCAAATAATTAATTACATATCATATAAATCGAAAAAGTGGGGCTAGTTTTTAATACTCAATTCACCCCCCCCCCCCTCTTTCGTATTCGATCAATAGACTCTACAATTGGTATCAGAGCCTCGTGCTCTTGATTGCCTTACAGCAAGGAGTCTGATCCATTTATCTTTTTATTTTTTATTTATTTTCCGCTGCATTTATTTTTATTTTAATGGATTCCAAACATCTGAAGTGTCCCGTATTCGATGGGAAGAACTACAGTTTATGGAAAAATATGATGACCCATTTCATAAAGGGTAACGATTGGGAGTGTTGGCTAATCATTAAGAATGGTCCTAATAAGATCATGCTTGGAACGGCTACAGGCACTTCCATCGAAAAGAAAGAAGATGACTATGTTGAGGCAGATTATAAGAAAGTTGAGAAAAATTCAAAGGCTATTAGTCTGTTGCAAAACGGCATGACCCATACTGAATTTGATCGTTTCTCATCTAGTTCTACTGCCAAGGAAATATGGGATGGTCTTGAGTTAGCTTATGAGGGGACAACTGTTGTCAAAAAGCAACGCATAGCTCTACTTATGCGAAAATACGAATTGTTCTCCATGGAACAAAATGAATCGCTTGACAGCATGTCTACTCGCTTCTCCAGCATCATTAATGAATTGAAAAATCTTGGAAAACTTTTGACTCCGAGGAAATTGCCAGGAAGATCCTTAGAAGTCTATCTAAACGATGGAGACCTAAGGTGACGGTAATTGAGGAATGTAAAGACCTATCTGACTTATCTTATCAAGAGCTACTTGGAACCTTAATGGCTCACGAAATCACTCTTGATGAAGATGAGGCAAATGATAGTAATAGCAAGAAGGTGGCTTTACAAGCCGAATCTAGTGAAAGACTTGATTCGGATCTTGAAGATGAAACAGTGTTGTTTGCTAGACGTTTTAAGAAAAAGTTTTTTAATAAACCACAAGGGAAAACGTTTAACAATAACACCAACAAATCTTACAAGAAGCCAATTGAGTCAAAAGGGTCTCTTTCAAGTCGCGGTTGCTTCAAATGTAGGGATAATGATCACATGATCAAAGATTGCCCCACATGGAAGAAAATCAAAGACAAAAATCAACGAGACAAAACCAAGAAGGAATTCAAGCAAGTAATGATGGCTTATTGCTGGGGAGATCTCGACACAGAGGACGACGAATCAGAGGAAGAAGAAGTCGCCAACTTGTGTCTAAGCAACGTCAGTCTTGACCTAATTTTCGACAGTGACAATGAAAGCGAATCCGAGATGTGTCTTGTTGGCAACTCAGATTCAGAACCAGATTCAGAAGATGATGAAGAGGTTAGGCATCTTGAACTGAAAAAGCAAGTTAAGAATTTATCTAAGAAGTCTTTAATTAAGTATTTTGAAGAAGCCTTAGATCATTGTCATGAGCAGAGTCTAGAATTGAAAGATCTTAAAGAACAAATTCTTGACATTGCTGAGGAAAAACAACTTCTTAAGGCCAAAGCTAAAAAGCTCAAGTCTAAAGTTATGGCAACTTCAGCTATAACTTCAGACAAGACAAATGTTGAGAAAGAAGCTCTTGAGTCTAAAGTTATAGCTAATGAAGCTATAATCTCAGAGTTGAAGCTCAACATTAATCACCTTCAAGCCAAAGTTATAGCTAATGAAGCTATAACTTTAGAATTGAAGAAAGTCAATGAGCTTTTACAATCTCAAGCTAAGGCAAAGGAAGTTGTTATTCTTGATCATGAGAAAGTAAATTCTTTTCTTTCTCAGCAATTGAAAGATTTGAAGGCTGAATTCTCCTAAGCCAAAAGTCAACATAATGAGGAGAAACTTATCTTGAACAAACGGTTCAATGATTTTCGTGAAAATTTCAAAAAGAACAATCCCTCCAAAGACTCGAATGTAGATCATTCGTCGTGTGAAAAAGAAATTCAGTCTTTGAAGTAATTGCTCCTACATGCACGAAAAGTTCATGATAAGTGGGAAGGAAGTCAAAAGGTCTTAGACTTCCTTACCGAACAGTCTAACAATAACATGAAGAAAGGTCTAGGTCATGAATGCTATAGTCGTAGAGACCACGATAAGTGCAAATCCACTCCTTCTGACCGTGATTTCAGAAGAAGGAAGTATGTCAATCTTTCAGAATATCTGATTTGCAATTATTGTGGTCACAACGGTCATCTTAAAGATAACTGTGTTAAATATGTTAACGACAACAAAAATCAAACTGATTATGTGAAAGAACATGACGCGTCTAGTCTTAATGAGTTCGAATCTGAACCTCAATGTGATGAGGTTAGAAATAATGAGTTTAGATGGTTTTATGACATGGCTTTCGATTACACATCTGTACCTTCAAAATCTAAACCTAATGTGAATCAGAAGCAGTCGTTTAAACCTAATGTGCGTCACAACAATAACAAACAATATAATAAACCTAGCAAACCCTATCCTAAAAAGAAAAGAATTGTCAAACAGGTATGGGTTAGGAAGGATCAAATACATAGAGTCACTAACCACAAAGGACCCAACTTAGCGGGGGTACCTAAAAGCTGTATTTGATTCTCTTGCAGATAATAGTGAAAGAAAACAATCTATGGTATCTCGACAGTGGATGTTCGAGACACATGACTGGAAACAAGAATCTTTTTCTTTCACTAGAACCCTTCAACGGTGGCAAGGTCACCTTTGGAGACAACAAAAAGGGCAACATAATCGGTGTAGGTAAGATTGGTATATCTTCTTCACATGCTATTAATAACGTCTATCTGGTAGATGGCCTTAAGCATAACTTGCTAAGTATCTCTCAACTATGTGACAAAGGCAACAAAGTCGTTTTTCATTCAAATGTTTGTCGTATCATAGTTGAAGGAACTAGCAATGTTATCTTAGAAGGTCTACGTACACGGAACGTGTATATGATTGATTTAAACAAAGTCACTACAAGTTCCTTTACGTGCATGAAAGTCACTGTGGATGATTCATGCTTGTGGCACAAGAGGTTTGCACACATCAGTCCAACGATTTTAAAGAAACTTAAGTCTTGGGATTTAGTTGAGGGTCTCCCCTCAATCAAATTCGAACAAGAAAAGATGTGTGACTCATGTGCCCGTTGTAAACAAGTTAGATCTTCATTCAAACCGAAACGAGTAGTAAGTACAGAGCGTCCACTTGAGTTGGTACACATGGATCTATGTGGACCTATGAACGTTAGAAGCCGCGGTGGATCAAGGTACGTATTCGTCCTAGTCGACGACTACTCCAGGTATGTATGGCCTATCTTTCTATTTACTAAAGATGAAACTTTCGATGAGTTTGTAGTACTAATAAAGCTCGCCCAAAACAAGTATGATAAAAAGTTAGTTTCCATTCGTACGGATCATGGCACCGAATTTGATAATCAAGCTTTTATAGAATATTGTAGGGAGAATGGTGTAGGACATAACTTTTCTGCACCACGAACCCCACAACAAAATGGTGTCGTGGAACGTATGAAGAGAACATTAGAGGACATGGCCCGCACTATGCTTTTGTGTAGTGGCCTTCCTAAGAGCTTTTGGGCAGAAGCCATAAGTACTGCATGCTATGTGCACAATAGAGCTATGAATTAACCAATTCTCAAAAGACTCCCTATGGAACTTTTAAGAGGGAGAAAACCCATATAGCTCACCTTCGTTGCTTTTCGGTAGTTAAGTAAGTGTTTTTGGGTCCATAATAGTGAAAAAGTAATTTGAGCAAATTTGATTCCACGAAGTGAGAAGCTCTGTGTTTGTTTTGGCTTATTTCTAATCATAGTAAAGCGTTCAGAGGTTTTTTACCAAAAGAACGTGTGCTAGAGAAAGTGTTCATGTTGTATTTGATGAAGATAGTGTGCTTGAACAAGTTGAACAGAATGAAGAAGAGTACATGAATGATCCAGACTTTCGCCTCTCCAGAGATGAC
The DNA here is from genome assembly GCA_022085475.1 of Heliosperma pusillum. Lineage (NCBI taxonomy): Eukaryota > Viridiplantae > Streptophyta > Magnoliopsida > Caryophyllales > Caryophyllaceae > Heliosperma > Heliosperma pusillum. The sequence goes on from JAIUZE010010434.1 coordinate 35,343, forward strand.
GTGCCAGAAATTAATGAAGAAGTTATTGAAGGAATCAATGATGAACTTGATAAATCCGCAAATGACCTTGAACAGAGAACTTAGACAATTGTTGATGATACGAATGTCTCTTCTCAAAACAAGGAAAAGGAAACTGAAGTTATAGCTGATGATGCTATAACTTTGAACCAGAACCAAGATGGTGTAACTGAAGTTGTACCAACTTCAGCTATAACCCCAGAGTCCAACTCAGGGGGAACCAATTTTGATTCTGATTCATTTGAGGAAAATGAGAGTTCATCAGATGATGATGAGCCTAGGAACTCTAAGAAATGGAAATATATGAGTTCTCATCCTATGGATAGTATCCTAGGAAGTTTGAATAAGGGAGTACAAACGAGGCGAACATTAAATAACTTTTGTTCATTCTATTCTTTTCTGTCTACCATAGAGCCTACCAACATCAAGGAAGCTCTTGCAGAATCCGACTGGATTGTAGCAATGCAAGAAGAGCTTCAACAGTTCGAACGCAATAAAGTATGGCACCTTGTGCCACGACCTCCTAATCGAACTGTGATTGGTACTCGATGGGTATTCAGAAATAAATTGGATGATTCAGGAGTTATAGTTCGTAATAAAGCTCGATTGGTCGTTCAAGGTTATAATCAACAAGAAGGGATTGATTATGACGAGACATTCGCTCCAGTAGCAAGACTTGAAGCTATTCGCTTGCTCATCGCCTTCGCAGCTCATAAAGGAATGAAATTACTCCAAATGGACGTTAAGACTGCCTTTCTTAACGGTTATTTGGAAGAAGAGGTTTTTGTTGAACAACCTCCTGGATTTTTTAATAGCAAGTTTCAAAACCACGTTTTTAAACTCGACAAAGCTTTATATGGTTTGAAACAAGCGCCTAGGGCTTGGTACGACAGATTGTCAAAATTTTTATTACAAAACAATTTTAAAAGAGGATCTGTCGACAAAACCCTATTTCTAAAATCCGAGGGTTCTGATTTACTTGTTGCTCAAATTTATGTAGATGATATTATTTTTGGTTCTACTAACAATAAATTGTGCAAGTACTTTTCAGATCTTATGACCTCAGAATTTGAAATGAGCATGATGGGAGAATTGAAATTCTTCCTAGGATTGCAGATTCAACAAACCAAAGAAGGCATAAAGATTCACCAACAAAAATATGTCAAGGAGCTAATCAGAAAATTTGGTATGGAAAACGCTCATCCAAGGGACACACCTATGGTAACTGACAAAAAGTTGACCTTAGACGAAACTGGTAAGTCCGTAGATGAGACTACATATCGAGGTATGATTGGTTCTTTATTATATTTGACTGCAAGTAGACCTGATATTATGTTCAGCGTATGTGTCTGTGCTAGATTTCAATCATGTCCTAAGGAATCACATATGATTGCAGTTAAACGTAACTTGAGATATTTAATTGGTACATCTAATTTATATTTGTGGTATCCACTTGAGTGTAATTTCAATCTAGTAGGATATTCAGACGCAGATTATGCGGGATGTTCGTTAGATAGAAAAAGTACCTCTGGATTCGCTACTTTTGTTGGACCTTGCATAATCACTTGGGGCTCAAAGAAGCAAAATTCGGTTGCCTTATCTACTGCAGAAGCCGAATATATCGCTGCAGGACTGGTATGTTCTCAACTACTTTGGTTAAAGCAACAACTATGTGATTATGGTGTTAATGTTGGTTGCATGCCTGTTTTCTGTGATAATACGAGTGCTATTGTTATTTCTAAGAACCCAGCTCAGCATTCTCGTACTAAGCATATAGACATTAGACATCATTTTTTGCGTGACCATGTAGAAAAGGGCAACATTTAACTCGAATTTTGTAGTACTGATGTTCAATGGGCTGACATTTTAACAAAGGCGTTAGCGAGAAGACGTTTTGAGATTTTGCGGTTGGAAATTGGTTTAATCGGTAGCAATTAAATTCATCTTATTTATTTTGTGAACCTGCATGACTGGCTAGATTAAGACGAGATTATATGACTGTGTCCGCATATTTCATTGCCAGTATATTTGTGTTTAATATAATATATTTTACGTGAGTATCTTGCATATTTAGTGCTTTATGGAAATTGAATTATGAACCACTTATTTGACAAAAACCTATCTTATTCACTTTCCAAAATTGAGCCAAATTCTACCCAAGTATCCTATTCTAGCCGAAATTCTCAAACAAAATAACCTTACCATATCTTGTTATTTACCAAAACTCTATCCTTACCATATCCCAACAAAAATAACCACCCAATATTCTTTTCCTACCCAAATTCAAATGAAAAAAAAAAAAAAAAAAAAGGAAAGAACACATTGGGACGGCACACCCATGTGCCAAGTACAAAAGAAATACCTACCCCTTACACAATCATAATTACCCATCACCCATCACCTTTTACCATCTTAATTACTCAACCAATTTTTACCACTTCCTCTTCCACCTCACGGCACCCATATCAAACAAACACACAAACCTTCAACCTTCAACCTTCAACAATGGCTTCCACTAGATCAAAAATTGCCAAAAACCCAAATCCGAAAACCCCCAAGCCAAGCATGCCTAAAAATACCTCTTCTCCTCCCACACAACAATCACCCAACCCAAGCCAAACCGAGTCGGGTGCGGGTCGCGAGGGTACTAAGAGAAG